>CAUOFW020000001.1:6302107-6353448 GCA_963454935.2 Ilex paraguariensis
CTGTTCAGTGCCTCGGCTCTGATCCTGTCCAGCTCCTGGGTGAGAGCCAGACAGCTTTCCTCTGAGCCAACCGCCCTCTCCTCCGCTGCAGAAAGCCGCCGCGTCTGCTCGGTGATCCTCCCCTCAACATCGGCAAAGGCAGCACTTAACTTTTCAGCGCCAACCTTAGCCGACTCGGCATCCTTGAGGAGTTGTTCGATTTGAGCAGCCTGCCCCGCCAGGGTAGAATCCCTGGCAGCTACGTCCTCCATTGCTCAGGCGAGGGCCCCCTCCGCCTCTTTCTTCTGCTCTCGGGCCCGCTGGAGGTCCATCCTAGACCCATGGTACAACGCAGCTATTATGGAGATCTGTTGGGTAGCCTGCAAAGGAGGGAAAAAGGCGTATCACAAAAATGGAAAGCGAGAGAGAAGAAACCAAAGCAAAAATGAACTTACCACCAGGGAATTCTGGATGATAGAGCGGAACAACACGTTCGTTGATCGCCCCCTGTGAGCCGCCATGTCAGCCTCGAAATGCAGTGTCTCACTCACTGCATTGGCGACATGAGGATCCAGCAAAATGGAATCATCGACCCTGATCACTCGGTTCATGTGATCGGTGGCTCGGGGATTCCACTCCGCGGCTTCCACTGTCGGCGGAAGGGAAGGGGGAGTCTGCTGCTGCTGTTGTTGCTGTTGTCGTGGCTATTGCTGTTGCTGCTGTTGTGGAGGAGCAGGGGGTAACCCACGGCCTCTCCCGCTTTGCTGCTGAGCGGAAGGTGCCCTGGATCCTCTGCCGAGGCCATCGTGCCTATGTTTGACCCTTCTCTCCTCCTCTACCTGAGGATCCCGGTCACGCACTTGACCCCGACTGAGAACTCTTGAGGATGGGGTGGAACTGGTCCCTGCAGATGGGGCGCCGCCGGTCGATCCTCGACCCCTCCCGGCAGCAAGAGCTTGCCTCTGCCTCAGGAACCCCAGGTCAATACGAGGCGTGCTGGACATCGCGACCTCGAGGGCGTCCTCGGAGTCTAGAGATTGTAGGACTTGGAAGTCCGGCCACAAATCTCCTCCCGAAGTCCCCACCTCGGCGTCCGAAGGAACAAAGTCCTCTCTGACCCCGAGCTCTTCAACTACTCCCTCTACCTCTGCCTCCGAAGCCCGATCAGGGTCTTCCTCCAAGTTTTCCTCGACCTCTTGCCTCGCCGCCTGATCGAAGAGTTCAGACCACCGCGAAGGCTCAAAAGGCTGAGGAAGTTGTGAAAATTTCTTATACCCGGGGGTGTAATTCAGCAGGATGTGGGCAGCCCGGCGGAACCCNCTGCTCACCACCTTTTACTTTATACTTCCCTGACCCCGAAGAACCAGCCTGAGGATCCTCGGGAGCAGGGCGACGACGAGGCATCTCTAAGAAAGTGAGAAAGTGGAGGGTGTTTTTTCTTAAAAATCCCTGAGGAAGCTTCCCGAGGATTAGTCGCTATGTATCAACCGGAGACACCTCCAGTCATCGGAAAACAAAAAGGGATAGGAGGAAGAAAAGAAAGAAACTAGGACTCACCCGAATGTCAAACGGAGTTTTTTCTGGAAAACTTTAGGCGACTCCTTCCAGAAAGTTCAGAAGCAACGATGAGTCTGCTGGCCCTAAGACTTTAAGGAAAAATGGGCAGTCGACGATGGAAGAGGAAAGAGATCTCCGGCGAAGATTCAGGAAAAGGCTCTCTTGAGGAAGTTCGGAATGGCGAAACAAGAAAATGCAAGAGGAACCCCATTTATATAGTGGCAGTTTCATCATTGGGCGCGAAAAACGAAACGGCGCATTTAATGCACACGACATCCCAAGCCGGGGAAAGCGGCTCGAGGCAATGATGAAGCATTTGTGGTTGTTGGGAAACCCTTTGTCTCCTTACGACGCGTGCCCTCGGTGTCAGAAGATCGAAGGCTGGGGGGCAGTTGATGGGACTTTTCTGAAATACTCCATGATGAAGACACGTGTCCTCGGTATTACCAAAACACTGTTGCTAAGATCAAGCACCATCGGCGCATAAAGGTCCTCGCCCCCAAGGTACTCGTCATATAGGATCATGGCATTTCAGTGTGAGTTACAACCAACATGTAACCTCGGTCTGATATGGTACCTCGGTCAATATACCTCCCTCGGTTCCGAGATGAGCCTTTCCTCGGTGCCGAGAGGTACCCCGTCCTGGACGCTTCCTCTACTCCAGGATAAGCTATTGACGTACAGGTCATTAGCCTAGGCTAGTCTAGGCTATTCATCATGACCTCGTCTTACACAATTAGTGTCAGAACGTACTGGAATGCAGGGGTCACAGCCAATGGGGGATGGACGTGTGGCATATGATATCACATAGAAGACAGAGAAACGGCATGCCGTTGCTGACACGCGACTTGGGAAAGCAAACGATTAATTACACCATTCCCTTGATGAGACCGCATTCAATGCGGTAAGGCTCGGAAATGAAAGGCAATAAATGCTCCTAATACAGAGCATTTATTGCATCCTCTCCGAGAGGAGTACATTGTACCGTCGGCATCCCAATGACATAGCTTTGATTGCTCGGGACCCCGAGCAGTTAAGAAGAGAAGACATTCCTCATCAGAATCAGTGCGCACACTGCCTGTACCTAATGATCACCTACTGACTACACTGACAGCAATCATGAGCTTTTGAGGTATAAATACTCCTTGCAAAAGGCAAGAGGGGTATGTAACAAAAAACTCTTTACTACAATACACACTCAGTGTTTTCTTCTTCCTCTCTCTTTCTCAAAGACTGACTAGATCGTCGGAAGGGATACGTCGGAAAACACTCCGGCGCCCTTCTAACTTGTTCTTCTTCGTTCCAGGAACCTCTTTCAGCCTTACTGGATCGTTCTTCCGCTCCCCCAGGGTCTCCCGTTACCGTTCCAGGTTACCACCGGACCTCGCAGGCTGTTTCAAGCAGCGTGGTTGGTCACTCAACTGGCTCACTCGAGTTCACCAAGGGAGAGATTTGTTCTCGTTTTTTATATTGTGCAGGATCTTGCACGCACACACAAGTTTGGGAGCAGTTCATCTCCTTCTTCCAGTGCTGGATATCCTGATTGGAAGTTTATTTGGAATCAGAAAATTCCAAATAACATAAAGATCTTTGTCTGGCGGGTGTGTTCCAATGCGCTACCAATGACAGATAATCTACGGCGTAGGAGAGTCTCAATACATGGGAATTTGTGGGGGTGTGTCAAGAGGTGGAGGAGTCATTGATTCACTGTTCACGGGACTGTTCTTGGGCCAAAGATGCGTGGCGCCTCAGCACTTTAAAATCAGTTGCCCAGATTTCAGCTTCGGAGCCTGGGTAATGGTTGCGTGATGTCCATTAGATTGTTTCATTAGATAAGTTCTCATTGTTTCTTATTTATTGCTAGTTCGTATGGAGTAATAGAAATGCTTGTATCTTTGAAAACATGGTTCAAGATCCAGTTAAAGTGCAGATGAAGGCAGTGGAGTACCACAGGCAGTATGTGGAGGCAGTAACTCAGACTAGCTTAGATCCAATGCCAAATCCCAATATTGGGTGGTGTCTTCCGAGAGCAGGTACATGTAAGGTGAATTTTGATGCAGCTGTGTTTAGAGAATTAAATGTTTTAGGAGTGGGGGTAGTAATAAGAGATGACCAAGGTTACTATGTAGGAGCTTTGTCTAAAAGGATGGAAATTGGCTGTGATGTCCGTCAAGCAGAGACTTTAGCAGCGAGATTAGCAATCCAATTCGCAAAGCAGCTAGAGGTGCCAGAAGTTATTTTGGAAGGGGACTCTTCAGAAGTCATGCGATCTATTGGGGGTTGTGTGGTGGATTTTGATCCTCTCGGTGCCATTTTGCGGGACATTAATTGCATTGCGAGTACCTTTCATTATTTTGAAGTGTCTGAGGTCGTTTTGTCTTACCATTAAATAAAAGTGTTGTATGGTTAGAGCAGACATCAGACTATGTTATGTCTCTCCTCTTTTCTGATATTTCTCAATAATAAAGTTTATCGTTGAAGCTCAAAAAAAAAAAATATAAAGACGTTGTTCCTTAAAACTTTTTTGATCCCTTCCAACCGTCCTAAGCAAAAGACTTGTCGATAGGATTTGCCATCTTTACAGAATATTTAAGAATAATAATTTATAACACGACACATTAATACAACATGAATTCAACAATAATGTGACTAATTAACAAAAAAATGGAATAAATCTGAGTTAATACCAAACATGATACCGAGATATTGAATGACAAACAAACTCGCTTAATTAGTATTGGCAGAATAAAATATTTATTTTTTAAAAATCTAGTATTATATGTTACTGCTGAAGAATTAAACATAGATTAAGTATGTTTTTTGTTTACGAAGATCCTAACTAAATTAAATTTTGATTCAGAGAAAAGAGATCAAACTTATGATTTTTAAATCACAAGTTACACAAAAGTAACACGAACACTCACGAAGTTGAAAAAAAAAATACAATTTGTTTATGAGTAATGCTACGTGAACTTAAAAAATAGATTTAAAAATTAAACTTGATAATTTCAACTATAGAAACCTGAAATGAAATAACTCTGTTGAAATCGATCCGTCTTTGTTTATGGCCCCTAGAAACTATTGCCTCCAATACAAGTAGAATTCAGTATCCTTACTTTGGATTCTCTCTTTGTTACGTTTTCTTTTCTTTTTTTTTTTGAACTGATCTTTCTTTATTACATGATTGCCCTAATCTGACAATTGTTTGTGAACAAGCGTTGACTTCATGTGCATGGGAGTCACACCATAAGAACTTGACCAAACTGAAATTATATGTTGATTAGTTGATGCTATTGTCATTCGAAAGAACCCTTTTATTTTTCTTCAGAATCTTGTCGTCTCTTGTTGAAATCTTTATTTTATTTTATTTTTCTTTAATGTATAAAAATTTTGGTACAGATCATGATTAAACTTACCGGCACCAACCATAGACTTAGAGGCGGGGAGGGGAAATGGCCTCCTCGTTATCCTAGATGATGAAAATTCACATTGTCTCCAATATCTTCCAAAATAAATTCCGTGCTAAACTTACAAGACTCTCATCTACAAGAGAGCTTGTAAAAGTTAAGTGATGAATATACGAGCGAAAAATCTCACACTTGATATTGATAATAACGTAAAAATTGAGTGTTTGATTTTTTAGGAAAACGAACAAAGTGCACCTCCTCCTTTAAAATGAATAAATTGTCAAGAATTTAGAGTTAGCTAGCTAGACACACTCCAATGCTTAAGTCGGTAAAGACTCTGAAGCTAAGCAGGCAAATAACAAAGAAAAAAGTGTGCAGCTTAAAATGTTAGCTTATTCAGTATTTATATGATTGTATCCCTAACCTAGTCGGGCTTAGAATTGTGGTAGTAGTAAGGTGGCACAACTGAACCTAGCCAGATTCTCATCAGTCTAGTTTGTAGTCCAATTCGATTTTGGATCGTATTGGTGGGCTTTATAACTCAGAGTTTACAATGTACACCTTAGTCAATGCGCAAACCTGATCCCATCAACTGCCTCGGATTTCTAGGGATAGTCCAGTTGTCTTATTCTATTTCGATTGGTCTTCATAACGTTTAGATGGAGTTAGGGTCTCATTCAATTTTATTCTGATAGTATTCCTTTCTGAGCATATTTCTTTAGGCTCTGCTCGACAAACAGTTCCCTACTCGGGAATGCTTATCCACTGAGCAAACCAATTTTAATTGACTTCCGTTATACTCAAGTTTTTCCCAATTTGCTCAACTGAAACCTGATCTATTTGACCTAAATATAATCTACTTGGCCATGGTAGAGTCACTTCAAACAACTCTTTTTGGCACGTTCTAATTGCTAGTGTCCAACTTTAGTTGTCAAATTATGGTTCAAAAACTTTGAACCCCTTCATTTTCCCCGAGAGAATGTTTTCCACATGGCAGCATTGGGAGAGATTCTCTATTTTAATCATTTCCTTCATTTAATGCCTTACATTGTTTCTTATGAAAAGACACCATTTGTGTCTCTATAATGTTTAAGACGGTTATTTACATTAAATGGCAAATTCCTCGATGCTCTAGGCATCGTTTATGGGCGCCTTCTTTTCTTCCATTTAAAAGGTCATCTCCTTCATTCTCACACTTCTATTATTTCTGCCAGTTTTGCCTCTTTGAAGTTTCTGCACCCTCAGAGACTTATGTAAGTGTTCTTCTTCACGTCTCAATTTTTTCCTTTTATTTTCCCATGGGTTGATTAAAATAAAAAATTCATGAGTTTAGGAATAAGCATTTAATTCCCGATAATGTTAGTATTAGGGTTGCAAAGGATGAACCATTGGTTGGTTCTAGGGAGTCCATACCCTTCCCCACTAGAGCCATCACATAGGGTTGGAGTTAGGTTTCCCCTCGCTCAAACTGGTAGGGTGACTTTTCCCTTCGGTAGAACAATTTTGCCATTGGATCCTACCAGTGGAGTATAAACTGGCTAAAGGTCTTCTTCCTTCAGGCCAGTTTCTTAAACCTCCTTATGTACATCACTTCAGATGAGATTCCTTGGTCAATTAAGACCCTCTTTACCTTGAAATTGGGGATCCTTAAGGTACGAATCAAAGCATCATTGTGGTGATGATGAATCCCTGTCAAATCCTCGTATGAGAAACTGATCAGTCCATACACCCTATCAATTTGAGGCTTCTTGAAAACTTACTCGGTTGTTGTTTCGCCACGGAAATTATAAACCCAAGTATAAGTGTCAATTAAGTAAGAATTTCTTGGTAGAGTCCAAGGTCGAACCATTGGGAGATGGGGATTTTAGAGTGAAAAATATTTAATAAAATAAAAATATGTTGTGTGATTGAGAGAGAGTGATTTGGTAGTTTAATCTTAAAATAAAGAAACTTAAATAGCTTGAGAAATTGATTTGAAAAAATACTAAGGCATTGAATACTTCTTCAATAACAATCAGGTTATTAAATTGATCGTAATTTCCAATCTCAATTGGGAAACAACTAGGGATTGAACTCAATCGGAGGATTTATCAATAATTAATTAGGAAATTCTCCAAGATGTAATCAGTAAGTTATTATAAATGAATCCAAACATCCAATTGTTAATTACTAGCATTTAACATGCCCGGAGTCAATGATAAATCAAGCAATTAACCAATCAAACATCTCAATTCCTATAAATCAATTAAGTAGATGAAATCATTAACAATTCAACCCAAGCATATACATCTAGTTATTCTATTCATGGAGAATCTCAAGTTTCCATCAAATTTAGCATAATAATTCAAGAGACTATATAGAGAAAAAACTTTGCTAAAATAGGATAAATTGAACTATTAAAAAAATTATCAATTAAAGCTCATAGGATTAATTACCTACCCAAATGTAAATTGAATTTTCTCGTAGCCTTAGTAGAAGAGTTTAGCCAGCCATTAACTGAGGCTAAACACAAAATCAAACAAAGATTAAAGAAGAAAATAATAGAAAGCTTCCCAATTTGGAAAACTTCCCTAAAGAAGTGTAAAAAGTATAGAGAGTACTTCCCCAAATCAAGGAAGATGACCCAAGCCTTGTATCATCAAACTTTTTGATTGGCTGGGAATGAGGAAACGCGTCCAGACGTGGGTAAAGTGACATCCGGACTTGAATCTTGGATTCACACGCGTCCAAACGAGGACAAAGTGGCTTCCGAACGTAATATAATGAGAGTTCTTTCAATTTTTTCCTCTAATGGAGAACCCTGTGTCCTTACTTGGACATATTACGTCTGGATGTGGTGTTCAGAGCACCTATCTCCTGTTTTATCCTTTTCATTGCATCCTCTTCTCCCATGTTTTCCTTTTTGCCTTCTTACCCACAAATACTAGAATAAATATGCAATATTTAGGCTTAATCAGTTGATTTTTGAGGAAAACAAACAAAGTGCACTTTCTCCTGCAAAACAAACAAAACTGCCAAGGATCAGGGTTGGCCGACCGCAGGCACTCTTAAGCTAAAGTCAATAAAGGCTCTAAAGTTAAGCAAGCAAATAGGGGAGAAGGAAGTGTGTACCTTTAACACTTAAGTTTATTCGGTATTTATACGATCATATCGCCAAACTAATCGAGCTTAGAGTCCTGGTAGGAATAAGGTGGCACGCCCCGAACCTAGCGACATTCTCATGAGTCTAGTTTGTAGTCCAATTTGACTTTCAATCTTATTCGTCGGTTTTATTGGTCTCTTGTTTCCTATGTGCACCTTTGTCAATGCTCAGGCCTCATCCCATCAACCGCCTCAAGTTTCTAGGGAGAACCTGGTTGTCTTATTCCATTCGGATAGGTCTGCATAACTTTTACATGAAGTTAGACTCTAATTCAATTTTGTTCTGATAGTATTTCTTTATGAGCATACTTCTTTAGGATCTGCTACACACACACTTCACTTCTCGGGAATGTTCATTTACTGAGCAGATCAATTATTGACTTCTATTGTACTCGGGTTTTTCCCAATCTGCTCGACTTAACCCAAATCTATTCGACCAAGATAAAATTGCTCGGTCAAGTAGAGTCACTTCAACCAGCTCCTTTTAGCATGTGCTAATTGCCACGTGTTTAGTTTTAGTTGTCAATCATAGTTTAGAAACTCTGAACCCCTTCAATGAACAATTTTGTTCCATTCAAAAAAATTGATTCGCAGACTTAAATTGTAGCATGTCGCCTGCTTAAATAGTTATTTACTATCACTTCATATCCGATCTCTAACCCAACCAAAGTATCCACATACAAATCCTTGCATATCATTTGAGTCATACTGATATTGTGGACAGATGAGGATCAACTCAAAGACAGATGATGACAAAAAAAAGGGTCCAAGGACCATAAAAAGTTTAAGTACATCACCAAATAAATAAATCGGCACTTGTTGACCTTAAACCTTTGATTGAGTCATCATCAGCTAAAGGTTTACAATACTAATTGCAGAAGGAGGTAGGTAAGGGGCTCATTGGCCCTTCCAACGCGATGAGCTGGTGCCTCTCACTTAAGGGGCCCCCCAAACACTTTTGTCTGATGGCCTAACTTCACCATACAGTTTCAATTTTAAATGGGTTGTCTCCAAGAGTTGAAAGCATAGTGGACTTAGGAGTTCCGTGACAAAAGTGGCTATTGGAGCCTTCAAAAAGTGCAAGCTAAGGGCCAAAAATTCAGTGGAAATCTATGTTGAATCCACAGCAAAATGCTTCTAAGTGTTGTTTCAGTTAAATTTATTTTCATTGGCATGTTAGATTCTGTTGTTGATAAATGAAATTTAGTGGGAATATATGTTGAACTCATGATCTGCTCGTATCAAGGAACGAAAATGTGTCAAATTTGAGGATTTTATGTATTAGAATATCCCTCATNGCAAAACAAACAAAACTGCCAAGGATCAGGGTTGGCCGACCGCAGGCACTCTTAAGCTAAAGTCAATAAAGGCTCTAAAGTTAAGCAAGCAAATAGGGGAGAAGGAAGTGTGTACCTTTAACACTTAAGTTTATTCGGTATTTATACGATCATATCGCCAAACTAATCGAGCTTAGAGTCCTGGTAGGAATAAGGTGGCACGCCCCGAACCTAGCGACATTCTCATGAGTCTAGTTTGTAGTCCAATTTGACTTTCAATCTTATTCGTCGGTTTTATTGGTCTCTTGTTTCCTATGTGCACCTTTGTCAATGCTCAGGCCTCATCCCATCAACCGCCTCAAGTTTCTAGGGAGAACCTGGTTGTCTTATTCCATTCGGATAGGTCTGCATAACTTTTACATGAAGTTAGACTCTAATTCAATTTTGTTCTGATAGTATTTCTTTATGAGCATACTTCTTTAGGATCTGCTACACACACACTTCACTTCTCGGGAATGTTCATTTACTGAGCAGATCAATTATTGACTTCTATTGTACTCGGGTTTTTCCCAATCTGCTCGACTTAACCCAAATCTATTCGACCAAGATAAAATTGCTCGGTCAAGTAGAGTCACTTCAACCAGCTCCTTTTAGCATGTGCTAATTGCCACGTGTTTAGTTTTAGTTGTCAATCATAGTTTAGAAACTCTGAACCCCTTCAATGAACAATTTTGTTCCATTCAAAAAAATTGATTCGCAGACTTAAATTGTAGCATGTCGCCTGCTTAAATAGTTATTTACTATCACTTCATATCCGATCTCTAACCCAACCAAAGTATCCACATACAAATCCTTGCATATCATTTGAGTCATACTGATATTGTGGACAGATGAGGATCAACTCAAAGACAGATGATGACAAAAAAAAGGGTCCAAGGACCATAAAAAGTTTAAGTACATCACCAAATAAATAAATCGGCACTTGTTGACCTTAAACCTTTGATTGAGTCATCATCAGCTAAAGGTTTACAATACTAATTGCAGAAGGAGGTAGGTAAGGGGCTCATTGGCCCTTCCAACGCGATGAGCTGGTGCCTCTCACTTAAGGGGCCCCCCAAACACTTTTGTCTGATGGCCTAACTTCACCATACAGTTTCAATTTTAAATGGGTTGTCTCCAAGAGTTGAAAGCATAGTGGACTTAGGAGTTCCGTGACAAAAGTGGCTATTGGAGCCTTCAAAAAGTGCAAGCTAAGGGCCAAAAATTCAGTGGAAATCTATGTTGAATCCACAGCAAAATGCTTCTAAGTGTTGTTTCAGTTAAATTTATTTTCATTGGCATGTTAGATTCTGTTGTTGATAAATGAAATTTAGTGGGAATATATGTTGAACTCATGATCTGCTCGTATCAAGGAACGAAAATGTGTCAAATTTGAGGATTTTATGTATTAGAATATCCCTCATAAATTGTTGTATGAGACTTGTGGATTTCTCCATTCATTAGCTATTTTTTTTTTTAGTTCGACGCTTTATTGTATTATTTTTAGAGGCCCTGGGTGAAACTCTCTACTTCAATTTTATTTTAGGACTTCATGCCATAAGCGCACATTGTTATACTTTTGATTTTGCCTTTTGGTTTTTTTGTCTGTCTCTCCATGCTCGAGGAGTGTTAACGCTTACTCCACGTCCAGTAAGAAAAACTCCAAAACTAATATATACACTTTACTTAGAACCTTATTATTCATTGTCAATTTACTTAGAATTGAATACTTTAGCATAATCTCACCAAAATATTTACTAATGTAACAATGTTATTTTAGAAGGTGCATATGTAGAAACCTTATTATTATTATTTTTTTTTATAAAAAGCACATGTGAAAACTCTATATGGTCCTCCCTTCTTTCTATCCATATTTTCTCTAGGAATCTTTGTTAAAATTTCCTAAATAGTATATCAATTACCGTGTAATTGTATAAGATAATAATTATGCATAGTTGAGCACCATGTTTTAATCTCGTTCACATTGAATTATTCCAAAAAATATTACTGCGTAGCCTTTAGCGACATAACGCCAAGATGTCTCCTTATTGTTCTTAATGAAAACACATTTGTTATTTGGGGTTTTGCTTTTCCATACATGTGTATGGTTCAGTGTGCATTTTTTTTTATGCTGGGCTTTGTAGACTGCATTTGGAAGCATAGTTCTCCTAATTTTAATTGTTTGGCTATTGGACCTCTCTATTTCTTTTTCTTTTTATTATGTTTTGAGCCTAAAAACTATGTTTATCATATGTTTCATTAGTTTGTCCTTTTGGGACTATTATAATTTTTTCAAATCCGATTAATTTGTTAATCCAAAACTAAAGAATAAGTAAATATGACAAGACGACCTTTAAAATAAATAACACAAGATCCTTTTATAGAAGTTCTCAAATGGGGCCATTGAATAAATGATGTTTTTATTGTAATCGATTAGGAAAATACTATTTGTACCTAATTCAGTGATCTTATTTGTTGATACGATGATCATAGTCATTGAATTAATAGTAAGGTTCACTGTCAATTTAATAACAGAAAATGATAAGGTCAACAAATAAAATTTATATAGCATTTCTCTATTGATTAAGAGAAAGGGTGTAAAATATTAGAAATAAATATTTGTATTACAAATTCTATCCATTAAATCTTGGATGTCTCTATAACGACCTACAAAATTATTTGATAGCGGTTTTGAGAGTAATGTTTTCCTTCTTTTTTTCCTTTTTTTACTTTTTTAGGTACCTATTATCAATTTTTTAAACTTTTTTTAGTATAGCTTATTATCTTCTTTCAATTTTATCTTTTTATTTTAGTGCATAACATAAATAATGCAATTACGTAACTTATATGCATCTATGTTGATCGAATATATTTCATTATTTTTAAAAAAATACATTAAAAAGGTACAAAATATGTGTTTGTCATAATAGAGAGGGAATGCCATTTTTTGGAGATTTTTTGTGTTATTTTATTAAACCTTAGAAGAAAAAGGATCTATTAAAACTGACAAAAAAGAAATCATATATAACTAATTAAAAGAGTAATATGCTGGTGAATGTTTGATTTAGTGTGTAAAAACACAATTTTTTGGGCTCAATATATTGATTCGAGCCTTTATAATTATCATAGTTTAGTGGAACTAAATCTATACTTCAAAGCCCAGAAGAAAAGATCAAACTTTAGCTTTGGGCTCGATATAAATATGGTGAATTCTACATGCTCTCCACGAATATGTGAAGGAGGATATCTATGTATCTATTTATGCACTGAAAAAAAAAAAGTTATATAATTGGTTTTTTCTATTTACATTTTCTAATTCAGACAAAGGCTTTTTTGGTGCTGACTGACTCACTCAAACAGTCTCATATCTTAGGGTTTAAATAGTATGCCCCCCTCTCTGTGTGCCAGAGCAGGGTCTCTCAATCTTCTTTGCCAAGAAATAATTTCCCTATCTTCTATGTCTCGTTTCTTGATATCTTCGGCTGATTCTGCAACTGGGTTTTTTCCACAATTCCGCAGAAATGCTTCCATTCAAATCAATCAAGAACAAAATGTCCAAGTTTTCTTGCTAGCTCATTTCACAAACAATTCTCTCTCCTGACTAATGGGATGCACCAAAATAGCTCTAACAAGCAAGCCCAGTTCAAGAATTGCCAAACTATGCCATCCAAAGTTGTCTCTCTGGTCATCCCCAACCAACCGACCTGGTTTACTCTTCTTCTAATTTAGTGGCAAACTACTTGTGTTCAATCCTTTGTGAGAGTTCTCTGAAAGATGGAATTTTCGAATTCTTTCAATGGGTTTTCTGGGACTTATGGATTTGAAGGTATAATAAGAGGTGGGTCATCGTCGTCTTCATCGTTGGTTTTGGATGGTGAGAAAGGAGAGCTTGTGAGGGCTCTGGTGAAACCAGGGCAAAAAGAGGTCAAAGCAGAGAAAGTGTTGGCGGCTTTGAGGAACCACAGTGATGCTGAGAGGAGACGGAGAGAGAGGATTAATGGTCATTTGGCTAAGCTTCGGAGCCTAATTCCTGGCACTAATAAGGTAATTGTTGTTTGGTTGAATTTGTCTGAATTTTCCCTTTGTGTACTTCTTCAATTTTTTTTTTTTTTTGAACTTAGGAATGAAATTGTGTGTGAATCAAGATGTGTTTAATATTGTTTTGTACTTGTCAACAGGAGTGAATTTATTTCCACCAAGTATTATAGTTTGTCTCATTTGTATTTGATAAAAAGTTCTGAATTGCCTATGGCAAATGACGACTAGTATCTTTTACAAAGATTTGCTTTTGGCATATATGCTTTGAACTTATTTTGCAATTACGTGATGACGAAGTGGCTTACCACATTGCTTAATGATTAATTTGTCTTTGAAATAAAATACAAGTTAAGTATGCTAAAAAAATATCGCTATTCTAACTGGTAGGTGCTATGCCGTCTGATTTTTTCTTTTAAGGGGGGCCATTTTATTCTTAAGGAAATGGTGAAGATGAAAATCTCATGATTGCAGATTATCTGGAAATAGCTATGACTTGAGACTATAATTGCACAATGAAATTTCCTAATGAATTGATTAGTTATGGTTGTTTTCAAAGAATTCTTAATGAGTAGAATTTTGCTTGTGGATGTAATGTGAAGGGAAACAGGAATCATTTTATCCATTATAGTTGAGGAAATGAGGATGTTTAAACATTTAGTATATGTGATATTAAACACATTGGATATTGTGGAAAAGAAGCCAAATCTGAATGCGTGTTTCCTAAAATTATCGTGGTGTTAGTATACTATTAAAGATTCCTCATGAACCAGTGGGTGTAGATAAGAAATCGTATTGTGGATTCCCATCATTGAAAGTCCTTGTGTTTTCTGGACCTATTTTTTGTTTTTCCATAACATGAATGCCCAAGTATTCATTCAAGTTTCTTCCATGTCTAGGATGTGGCTTACAGGGTAAAACAATATCAACATAAACTAGTTTTTCTTGTTCACTTAACTGGTGATGATGTAATTGACTGGCAGTGTCATGGAACCTACTTTCATGACAGTTGTAAGAATTTTCTACTTGTGTCAGGATGTTGAAATGTAACTCAATTGCAATTTAAATACACAGATGGACAAAGCAGCATTGCTTGCTGAAGTTATCAATCACCTGAAGGTACTCAGAAAGAATGCAGCAGAAGATGCTAAAGGTATCCTCATACCAACGGACATCGATGAAGTAAGAGTTGAACAACAAGCAGATGGAGCTTCTTATTCTATCAAGGCATCCTTATGTTGTGATTATAAACATGAGATTCTTTCTGACTTAAAACAAGCTCTTGAAAACCTTCATCTGAAAACAGTGAAGGCAGAAATTGCAACTTTGGGAGGTAGAATGGTGAATGCTTTTGTAATAACTGGCAGCAAAGAAGAAAACATCAAAGACGCTGAAGGATGCCAGCTTCTTGCAAGCTCAGTTCATCAGGCTCTAAAGTCTGTACTTGATAAATTTTATGCATCACAGGAGTTCTCTTCAAGGAATACACTTTCAAACAAGAGGCGTAGAGTTTCTTTTTTTAATTCTTTGAGCTCATCTTCATTAGAAGATTTCTGGTGAGAAAGGTGATTCTAATGATAGATTACATGTTTCTTTATTTAGTTTTTCTATGCTCATATGCTTTGGTGTACAAAGTTGATAGATGGATCAATGGCATATATGTTTTCTGCTTTATCAACAGAAGAATATGAATGCTTGTATCATATGCCTGCTTTTGTTTATGGTTTAATGTGTTTCAGTCGCAGAAATATGTATTACCTATAGTGTAGAAATTCTGTACTAATGTAATTTTAAGATTGAAAGTTCCTTCGGTCCTCTGATTCTACTTGTGGAATTTTTTGGAATTTTCATCGAAAACACCTTTCAATTCACCTATTTATAGATGTTGAACCATCTCCGTACTTAGTTTGGTAAGTAGTCACTACAAAAAAATGTTGTGTAAGTAGTGGAACAATATCATGGGCGGAGCTAGAAATTGGCCTAAAGAGGGGCAAAATGTAACTAGAAAAAATTCACCAACTAATACAAAGAAAATTTTAAGTTCAGCCACGAAAACTTATATTAAAATTCAAGACTTAATTAATAGATGAAACAAGAAAACTAGTTTTTATTTAGACTCAGTTTATGATAATTCCAAAGAAAGACTGTTGGCAGCAGGTGGAGACATTTGCCCCCTGGTCCTAATGTGGCTCCTCCACTACAAAATATATACTTGTCATTGGAGGCAAATTCTGAATGTGTGGTATGTTACTTTTTTATTTGCTGTCTCAAGAGTGGGAAAACCCAGAAGGGTGTCACAATGGGACAATGCAAGGTCAAAATTTTTTGAATTCTTAATTTTGTAATTGCTTGATGTTAGCACAACTGCACAAGCACATGATGAATAAATTATAGAAAAATGCAAGAGATGTGACAAGAGGTACTAGTTTTTGTGATGATAATGAAGAGGTCATTTGATGTGCTTATATAATACATGCATTCCAGTTTCATAAGGGTCATTGTCTACTGCAGTGGTAGAATGCTTGACCTATCTAATAATGATGGCTTATTTGCAATTTCAGTTTCACGTGATATACAAAATTTACATTATATCACTCTTACATTGCTTACTATGAAAGAAATACCAAAAAGAAAAAAAATTAAAATCCCAACAGTGTCAAAATGTACAACTTTTTGGTGATGAATTGTGATTAGTTTCACATAACCTTTATTATAACATTAAACTAGTTTATGCTACAAAATGGAAACTTGCTTAACAGAGGAGTAGGCCAGAGAACTGGAACAAGATGAGTTAGTGCAATCCCATTTGAAAATTCAAATAGCCCCTTGAACCTGTATTAAAAACGTATAACCAAGTGTTTGTAATTCTGTTCCGTTATCCCTGAACATATCAATAATGCTTGTGTCAAAATCAAATACCTAATACCTACTCTTTGACAAAAAAGTAATTGCAAAAACAGGTATCTGTAATAATGCCTACAAAAATCAGCAATCTGATTTAAATATATGCGCTAGACTGCTGCTTATGGTAGTGCATAGTAATGCAAACATAAAGTTGGGGGCATTAGTGCATCATCTATGACGTTAAGATGATTCTACCTTTTGCATGCCCATAAAAGATGCATAACTATCATACATTAGTCCTTTATTATTATGAATATGATATCTCGTTTACCAGTGATGCACCAATTCAATCAATAAGGTTTGTCTAAATGGTCTAAATAATTAGGTTGTTTTTTATTTCTCTTAATTTATGTATCTAACCAGAGTAGCAGATTATTTTTAAGGATTGGCACCAATATCATTAGAAAAATCTTTGGATATTGACTTCCAACCGTCCAAAGGTAACTAAGCTTTCTTGCCAACGAAATACTGGTTACAAAAAGGCAATTATGAGTTTTATTTCTTTTCTTTGTTTTTCGTTATCACTATTTTCCAATACGATTTAAGTTGCTTGTTTGCTATTTCCCCAGTACATGATGTAATCGGTGATAAAAAAATTTTAGTTTATAGTTTTGTTTTATATGCGTGTTGTCCATGTCATGGAAATTGAATAAGATCTCTGTGAATTGAAAAGTTAACTGTTTTTAGGTCATATAGATGGCTCTCTTAAAATTAAATAAAATAAATTACTACTATTAAATACTGAGATGTATAAGTGGAAGTGCAAGTGGGGGGCAGGAGCAGATCTTGTCCTATGGACGGGAAGAGGAGTAGAGGAAAGATGCTTAACAATGTACAAAATACCCAAAACTACTTCAAAGTAAACCGCAACCATACTAAAATAACCCCTTGATAAGTTCCTCTATAGTATATGCACACTTCCTGGGATAATAATTCGAATTAGTGTTACTCAAATGAGAAAAATACCATATCTCTTCGAGAACTAGTATTTCTCCACCACTCAGAAATTATATAAGCAAGCGAATTATGTTGCCTGGTTCCATGCTGCTGCCTCCTTTGACTAGACTTTTTTTTTTTTTGTTGGGAGGGGGGAGGGGGAGGGGGAGGAGGAGGGGGAGGGACNTCTTCCCCAGCAATTCCTACAAAAGCTCCATCGTTCACCACCATTTCATTCTCCTCCACCTAATGATTATGTAAGCATAACAAAAGAATTCAGAACCCTTGTTAGGGTCTGAAATATTGAGGGATTGATATAAGAAGACGTACAGATGTTTCCTTGTGTTTCCTCATGACTTCAGTCCCTTCACTTTCCATTTTTGAAAAATAAAGACTGGAAAAACATTACAAAGGTTCAGGACGTCTTATTTTACAAATGAGAAGTCATTGAAAGATGATATCAAGAGATGGGAGGAGATAAGGGGAAGAGAGAGGAACGGTCAAATCAGTTGGTCGTGTAATGTATGCAGAAGTTTGTGCATTCTATTTTAGATACATAAAATTTGCAATGCATCCGTATGTTAAATATAGATTGTGTTTTCCTTTTCCTGGCAATGCACTTTTGGGACTGATTGAAATCATATAACAACATGGTCATGTCAAGATGCTAGTCCATGGTGGATAAACAAAAACACAGGCCGAAAATTCTAATGAGTCCTTTTAGCAAACTGTACAGGAAAATAACTGTCATCCACTTTGAATACAATATGGATTATGGAAGTCTCAAATAAAAAAAATATGGGTTAAAAGTTAGTGTGTTCCACTGTCCAAACAGAACAAGCTATTAATTTATGCTTGCAAAACAATGAAACATTTTACTGAGTAATATTACCTAGACAAAAGTTGTATGCAAGTTAGCATACAAATTGACTACACTCACTATTCTTGTTTTATGTAAAAACAAAGGACCATAGATGTGGCACCTACAAAAAAGCCACTGCCGCATCATTTTCATGTATGGAATGCTTGTTACAAATTATTGTGAATTTGAATTCTGTTTCAGCATTATAATACCTTGCAGACTCAATATTGCAATCATCTTGCATGAAGAGGACCCTCAATAACCAGTATCTCCAGAATTCAACACAAGGTATCCCAAATAACCTTAAATTGCACATGTGCGCACAGGCAAATAGACAGAGGAGATAATGTTTGTTTTAGATCGAGCTTGAACAAAGAGCTCATTGTTCTTATACACCGTGATTCCCGCCTATCACATTACAAATATTCTGAAGTGCTTCACAAATTGTCCAGTAATTTCGCAACAAAAATTTTACAGCAAACTTAAACCTTATTATCCATTATAAAAACTCAAATTGATGATAAGAGGCAATGATGATGAGGATGAGTTTGTGTGTTTGTTGGGGGGGGGGGGGGAGGAGGAGGGGGAGGGACCTCCTTTGACTAGACTAAAAGCAGCAATTTGCTAGTCTAATGAAGGAGAATTAGATGCTCTTAATCTTACCATGATTTTATTCTCGGCTCGAATACCTTTGTGCGAGACCTGTCTCCATTTTCCTAATGCCATTATATCCGGATGACACATCCTGAAAACCTGGAACAAAGCTTTTTGAGTGTAGGCAAGTATGAGGATACGTATGTACCATCACATCTTGCAGTCATAACTACTCTCAGGACTTGAGACATGCTGGCCCTAAGATTGGAAGTTAGATTACCCTTGGCAGGTAAAATTATCCCTTGCCAGGTCAAACTATTTAAACTCCAATAATAATGGTAACAGGCAGAGTAGTACAGCCCATATTCATCTTCTAGAACCCCAAAAAGTTGAGAATTCCTAGTGAAGAAAACCATTGGAATGCCGAGAGGTGAAGCAACTACCGTGTTATTAATGTTCTGCTAATTCTCCAGAAAAAATACTTTCTGAATCTGAAAATACTTTGCAATTTTTCCTTTTGAGGTTATCTTGTTTGGAATTAATGGAAGATATCCACATAGGATGTACACTAAAAGATGAAGGCTTGAACTACTCGGGGTAGCTAAGATTACCAAATTAGTCACTCATCATCTGTAACAAAAATTTGCAGTCATGGAAGTATTGTAGAAGGCCATATCTGATTGCCTAGCGTTGTGTGAGAATCCTCTACTGAACCCATAGGAACTAGGAGCAAAATAGTAGTAGTCCCAACCAATACGGATTCTCTCTGAGGATATAAAGCATAAAAACCCACTCTTTTTTTTGCTTCCTATTCTGTACATTTCTTTTTCTTTTTCTCTTTGCTTATCTATGACTTGAACATACAGTGATAAACTGGCAAAAGATGTTACTTTCCTTGTGATCTGTTTTGCATCAAGTCCATAGTCTAAAAAGTAGGACACTGGAGATCAAAGATTAGAAATGTTTGCTGTGCCATGTCTCTGAAAAAATATTTAAGCATATCAACAGGAAAATGCATATAACATAAAACAGATGTAATACTTACTAAGAGAAAAAAATAAACAGAATAAACTCTTACAAAAGCAGAGATTCTATTCCCCGGAACATATTTCAATGAGAAACACAGGCACATGATCACATATATTGGTCTAAGTACTTGTGTTCAACTAAGATCATGATACTGTTGGTCCTAAAGTTGGATGCCTCTGTAATCCTTTTCTCTATCCTATCTGATTAGCACCGTCTTATTCCGTGATCCAAAAATTAAAACATACTAGCACAGGCGCACATGCACCTACAATCTTGGTCCTACTTGTCCAACAATGATCCAATTATAGACTGGGGAGAATGGAGTACTTAGTTTCCCAGCATTTTACCATATGTATTCCCTACTTGTGATATATGCCTTTGCATGAGTACAGTAGCTCCAAATCTAGCCGAGTTTTTCTCCTATAAAACTTCTTTTGTCTGTAAGTGGACATTTGAGAACCAATACTGTAAGTTGTTTTTAGTGTAATTATCGTTGAGTTCTATCTGATTTTGATACATGTCCGGAAAAGCACCGCTGCTGCCACCACTGCACCTTGCTGCCAAGCTCGTCTAACACGAAACAACATTTTTCAGCCCCTACCAACTCGATTGTGTTATTATTATCATTTGCCACATCCATACCAAGCCAATTGGCATTGATGTGCACCTCATCTACTAGCTTATGTTGAATATGTACCCCCCACCATGCCTTCTTACTCTCAGGAGAAACAAGTCATGTAAAGACTTGATAGTCCAATTGTATCTCTGATCTAGTCTGCCACATAAATTTTGTAAATGCTCGGACGTGGTCCTGAGATCTGGTGCAAATGATTTCTTTCAGCTATTCAAAGCTTTTGCAACTTTGCTTTCCTATTTATGAGGAGATAAGATGCAAGGAGAAATCATTGCATTTACTTACCCATTAGCACCAGTCAAGGAGATTCATTTTATCAAAAAATTCTGTTTTGAAGATGGTCATTGATTACAGCAACAAGTCTTCCCGACATTTATTCGATAGTTCAAAACTATTATTTGTTACTGAAGTGCAAAGGTGTTTTGAAGATGGTCATTGAGTACAGCAACAATTCTTCAGACATTTATTCGATAGTTCAAAACTATTATTTGTTACTGAAGTGCAAAGGTGATTAAGTGATGATGAAACTATAGATACTTGAAGTAACACGCTGGAAATAGTGGCAAGGAAAGGAGAGAGCATGTCCAACATTGAGCTTTGACAAATTCAGCATCCAGTTCCGGAGTAAATAAATTGATTGATCCTTGATTCTAGTTATCCAGAGAGTTGAGAAGAGCAGGGTTGAGCCCAACTCCTTCCAACGTACCCTTTCTCAGCCACTGTTCTGAATCTAGGAATTTGGCTTGTTGAAAACTAAAAATCTAAAGTGATTGGGTGTTTAAAGCTTTTTCATTTGGGAGTTAGCATGAAATAAAATAAACTGAGAGAATATTACCTAGCAACGAAAAATGTAAAGCAAAATGCTAAAGAATTGTAGTAAAATAGGTATGGTCAGGTGATTGACAATGATAGCCAACTCAAACAACAATATATCGGAGTCTGTTACCAAGCACACGCACGCTTACATACACACACACACACGTATTATAGGTATATATATCACATGAATCTAAGGTTAAGTCTAGCAGCCCTCAGCTTAAAAAGCTGATGGAAAATCAATCTTGAGAATGTAAAGTTTTTAAACTGTGCCAAGCAGCAAGTAGCTAGTCAAAACAGAGCATCTTTTGAAAATTGCAATATTACAAAAGGTAATTGGTAGAATTATAGCCATTTGTATGGTGATCTATCACAACATGAAAGAAGAAGAAAAAGATAAAGATAACAATAAAAGGCATCAAGAAACAGACAAATCCTGAGTCGATAAAAAGCTAAATTGGCTGGAAATCCCTCTAAGCTGTGCTTCTGTAAGATCTGCACCATAGAATCAGAAAACAAACAAACCTGTACCCAAAGATGAAAACAAGCATCACAACTAAGTTGCTCCATTTTTGTGACTCTTTCAAACCTAGNATTGGCATTGATGTGCACCTCATCTACTAGCTTATGTTGAATATGTACCCCCCACCATGCCTTCTTACTCTCAGGAGAAACAAGTCATGTAAAGACTT
This sequence comes from Ilex paraguariensis, assembly GCA_963454935.2. NCBI lineage: Eukaryota > Viridiplantae > Streptophyta > Magnoliopsida > Aquifoliales > Aquifoliaceae > Ilex > Ilex paraguariensis. The sequence goes on from CAUOFW020000001.1 coordinate 6,324,010, forward strand.
GATAGTCCAATTGTATCTCTGATCTAGTCTGCCACATAAATTTTGTAAATGCTCGGACGTGGTCCTGAGATCTGGTGCAAATGATTTCTTTCAGCTATTCAAAGCTTTTGCAACTTTGCTTTCCTATTTATGAGGAGATAAGATGCAAGGAGAAATCATTGCATTTACTTACCCATTAGCACCAGTCAAGGAGATTCATTTTATCAAAAAATTCTGTTTTGAAGATGGTCATTGATTACAGCAACAAGTCTTCCCGACATTTATTCGATAGTTCAAAACTATTATTTGTTACTGAAGTGCAAAGGTGTTTTGAAGATGGTCATTGAGTACAGCAACAATTCTTCAGACATTTATTCGATAGTTCAAAACTATTATTTGTTACTGAAGTGCAAAGGTGATTAAGTGATGATGAAACTATAGATACTTGAAGTAACACGCTGGAAATAGTGGCAAGGAAAGGAGAGAGCATGTCCAACATTGAGCTTTGACAAATTCAGCATCCAGTTCCGGAGTAAATAAATTGATTGATCCTTGATTCTAGTTATCCAGAGAGTTGAGAAGAGCAGGGTTGAGCCCAACTCCTTCCAACGTACCCTTTCTCAGCCACTGTTCTGAATCTAGGAATTTGGCTTGTTGAAAACTAAAAATCTAAAGTGATTGGGTGTTTAAAGCTTTTTCATTTGGGAGTTAGCATGAAATAAAATAAACTGAGAGAATATTACCTAGCAACGAAAAATGTAAAGCAAAATGCTAAAGAATTGTAGTAAAATAGGTATGGTCAGGTGATTGACAATGATAGCCAACTCAAACAACAATATATCGGAGTCTGTTACCAAGCACACGCACGCTTACATACACACACACACACGTATTATAGGTATATATATCACATGAATCTAAGGTTAAGTCTAGCAGCCCTCAGCTTAAAAAGCTGATGGAAAATCAATCTTGAGAATGTAAAGTTTTTAAACTGTGCCAAGCAGCAAGTAGCTAGTCAAAACAGAGCATCTTTTGAAAATTGCAATATTACAAAAGGTAATTGGTAGAATTATAGCCATTTGTATGGTGATCTATCACAACATGAAAGAAGAAGAAAAAGATAAAGATAACAATAAAAGGCATCAAGAAACAGACAAATCCTGAGTCGATAAAAAGCTAAATTGGCTGGAAATCCCTCTAAGCTGTGCTTCTGTAAGATCTGCACCATAGAATCAGAAAACAAACAAACCTGTACCCAAAGATGAAAACAAGCATCACAACTAAGTTGCTCCATTTTTGTGACTCTTTCAAACCTAGCTGCATCAAGAATTTTTCTCCATACAAGAAACACTCTCCTTCAAAGCTCTCCAAGCATCTCCATTTCCCCTTTTCCCCTCCAAACTCATTTATCATAAAACACTCAAAAGGGTACTTGAACAAACTCAAATAGTGCATGAAAAGCCAATACTTGGGTATGTCATCCTTCGATATAAAGTACCCAGAAAAGAGGAAAAATGACCCCATAATGCCAGCAGTAAACGGCATTCCCACGATAAAATTTGGCACTAATGCACTAAGGCAGGCAACGAAAGAATTTGACATCAAGACAACCACCCAAACCACCAGAGAAAAATAGAGAAATCCATCAACATCCCGCCTCAATCCGACTAGCCAGTAAACTGGGGTGGTGAAGAGTATAGCTACTGTCAAAAGGAAAGGAATGAACACAATAGTGTTGGCTATGATGTAGGAAGAGATTCTATAGGCTCCCCTTGAGGTCTCTCTCATTAAAATTCTCCTCTCTTGCAAGAAAATTGGAAGAGCTTCTGTTGTGGAAGACAGCAAGAATGCAAGGCTGATGGCAAAGAATCCAACTTGAGTTGGTAGCTTAAACCTTTTGGGGTGGTCATTGTTAGCATTCATGAATATTGTGCCCAATAGAACCCCAACAAGTACTGTTTGAATTATTCTTCCAGCAAAGAGCTGTTTGGTTCTGAAAATGTTATAGGAAAATCTCTGGCTCAGTATTAAAACTTCCTTGAATGTTGAATTTGGATAAATGATCTGCTTTTCGGCAACATTACCAAGGATAGAGCTTATTTTGACTTGAACATATTCTTGCTCAGCGTCACATTTTCCGATATCATCTTTAAATTCTCCATGCAGGCTTTCTGTGACATCAATGGCGAACTCAAGCACATTGACATGCCGAGGGATGCAATGGCCTGCGAGAGTAAGCCGCTGCTCTAGAAGATGCAATGGTCCATGGTGAAGAACAATTCCATTGGACAACAACACGACTCGGTCAAATAGCTCGAGTATTCGAAAACCAGGTTGATGGATGGTTAACACAATTGTCTTCCCTTGATTCTTAGCCATGGATTTAAGCAGCAAGACCACATGGAGAGCAGAGGACGAGTCTAGTCCAGAGGTTGGTTCATCAATCAGAAGAACAGCAGGGTCATGAACTAGATCAACACCAATTGATACCCTCCTCTTCTCACCACCTGAGATGCCTCGGGCTGATTCACTTCCAATTCTCACTCCAGCAACGTGGTCTAAGCCAAGCTCCTTCAACAGCTCTTTCACTCTTGCTTCAGCCTTGTTAAGCCCCCCATGAAGCCTGAGACGTGCACTGTACATAAGTGTTTCCTCAACAGTTAGAAGAGGAAAGAGAGCTTCATCTTGCGTGACATAACCCGACACTTTCTGAAACTTTGTATCATTCATTGGCCTGTCATTGACAAGCACTTGACCGGAGACTGTAGATGGGACGATCATTCCGGCAAGAATTTCCAGCAATGTGGTTTTTCCAGCTCCACTCGGACCAGCAATCGCTGTGATCTCTCCTGGTTTTGCTTCACAATTGACATTCTTCAAAATGTACTTGCTTGTATTTTTGATGGCCTCCTGCCAGCAAAGCCAACTGAGCACATAATATGGGGGAGCTAATTTGTACGACAGATTGTTGGTTTTAATTCTGTATTGGATTTTCCGATCACCGGAACTCGTCCTACTCACCAGTAACTCCATGGAAAGGTAGAGATTTTGGAGAAAAGACTAGGAATGTAAAGTAGGGAGGAGGATCAGCTAACACACTATACTTGTCCTTTGTATATACATGCTTGGCACAAAGTTGTAACTTCTGCTTGCATGCATGGTATAGATAACCTTAGCCTAATTTTGTGTCATAGAACATCTTTATATTGAACTTATAAAGGTTAGGAAATTAAGGGAGGTGATTATCATGTGGGCTCATTTTGGAGGGGCCTACTGTCTCGGGATACAAATCTTCTCAATTTATATTTTGCCAATTTTAATTAAATTAGATCTCCATCATCTCTCACCAAACTGACCCTTCATTTATATCTCCTAGACATAACATTGATTGTATGTTTGCTTAATAGCATAGATGAGACAACCTTGTAATTAGCCGCATTGTGTAAAAAAACTCTATTGACTATCTATAGACGAGATTTTTGTATCACATAACTGAATCCACTTTATAGAATCTACTATCTACGGATTTAGATCCACTCCATTGAAATTTATTGTCAATTTTTATCGACTTTAGCGGATTACCTTCTCTCATACAAGTTTGGGGACATTTGTCTTCTTTTTTTTTGGTATGAAACAGGCCACATGTTTTGTGCCACTATTGCATCATGGTTTTGGCTGTGCTTATTGACTGCTTCAAAAAGGATCAATAGAAACTAACATCACCAAAATGCTTTGTTCAGGTGTTGTGTGTGCTGTTGACCCAGGAAGGGGTTGTTGGTATTGGTTACCTCACCAATCGTGCCACCCCACTGACCAAGTAAAGTAGCAGTTACGTCTCTGCATCTCTGAACACTGACCAGCCGTTATATCTAATAGAGTGTTTTGGTAAAACCAATAAGTGTGGATAAGGTTGGGTTTCTAATGGGCCTCGTCTTCATTTATTTGGTGCCGGATCATGTGATGACGAAAAAATATACCTAGTAATTATCAACTAATAAGATTAGATATCAAGAAAAAATTACTAATAAGTATTACTTTTCATTCTAGCAACCATTAAGTTCTGTTATTTTTATTTTATATCAATGAAGTTTTACTCTTGATAATTTATTTGAATGAAGCCCTAAATTTCATAAATACTATATTTTGTTTCTATAATATCCTTATGTTGACAAATATTGACACATAATATACTAATTGGTGCACACGTACATTACACGTGACCTATTTTCAATATAAAACGTGCATATTAAAGTCATGGGTCACTTCATAAAATCAACATCTTCGGTAAATTTTCATTTAATCGGTCAAGAATCACAATCTATAAAAAAAACTAAAAAATTACTATATGAAGTACTATCAGAAAGAATATTTGATGCAATTACAACATTTTGAATTTCATCTTTATCCTATAGTGCAACTTCCCTAACAGTAACCACAACAATTCTTTTCAGCACTTGAAAGTCTTAAAGTGTGTCAATGAAAGTGGATAATCTTCGCCTATTTGATTCGTGGAAAGTAAGGATGTTCATAATTTTTAAATAATAAATCAACAAAATAAGACGACAACTAACGCCTAAAATATAGTGACTTGAGCTTATTTCAATGCAAAGAATGATGGAAGATTGAATATCCTAAAAATGTAATGTTGTCAATGATGACTTAGTCCAGATATAATAAATACAATGCCTTAATTGAAATTGTTTCCCATGTCGTATTTAAAATCTCTTGCCATGCAAAGATCATTGAACTTTTCTTTCCTTCTAAAATTCATGTGATGATCAAAAAACCCTTAATATAAACAATAAAAAACCTTTGTTTTTTATGTTAGATCATCTCTAACAGAAATTCAAATCTTTACCCAAATTTGCATTAAAAAAACATAAGGTAAAAGCTTTATTTGGTATAGATTTCTCCAATGGAGGAACCCAAATTTAAAGGAAGAAAAATCTAAATTTAAATAAGGATAAACCCAATTTTAAAATAGGGTAAAATATAACCATTGAATCTTTAAAGGAGGGTGTAATCTCACCATTAAAAATTTGAGTATTAAAAATGGTCTCCCTTGATTTAGATTTAAAAAAGTGTTTCTCTTCATTTGGTATGGGTAAGGATCTAACATTGGAGAATTATTTTAGACCATTTTTTTCCTAATTTGTACAAAAAAGGGGTAAGTGCATTACAAAATCTAGAGCAATGCTACTTAGACCTAATTACTAACCTAATGAATCATACGATCAATGGGTTGACTTGGTGCCCTAATAATGGTTGGGAGCTGCTACCAATCGAATGAATGTGGTAGGTTATACAGTAGTCTAAATAGTATTACTGTTGTAGCTAATGATATAACAAATGCTGCTCTAATAAATTTCACCTTGACAGATGACGACAGTAAAGAAAAACTTGAGGTACCATGAAATCGGAGATGTGGAAACAAGCAACAAAGATTGCAAAATTCTCCACATATATAATGTGCCTCCTATTAATGCTTTATCTTGAACCAACATCAACACCACCCAATCAAAACAATAAACAGAAAATTCAATATGACATGTATTGGAGAGCAAGACAGACACATGGCCATCCAAAACTGTTAACACTGAATGAGAATTCAAGCATGAAATAAATATGCCCGAAAATAGTCCATATATTAGTGCGAAAGAGACAATCAACGTAGGCAAATGCATCCAAATTGTGCGTAAGCCAACTAAAATCTATAGAATTCTACTTGAGTAGAGCTTGGCGGTTACTTGATTTGTACTTCTGTAGAGCTTGGCATGCAGCCATTTGTGTGTCAGAAAAAATGAAACAGAAGGAGATATGCTCTTGAGCAAAGATTGAAGTTCTGAAGCATCCAATCGGTAATTGTGCAAGAAAAGAAACCAATGAACAAATGCTAAACCCAGATAAACAAGCAAAAAAGGTGAACAAGAGGATGAGGCATATGTGATGCCACTAAAATCGGGGTCATTTGTCAACCCGTTGATCACCCATCAATCCAAACCTCTCATCATGTCATTGTCTCAAGGTTCTTTGAGGCCTTTGCCCAACCTCACCAAAGGTGGGCCTCTCCTTCAAGCTAGAACTCAGCTAGCATTATCTTCGTGGCATTGGATGTGATCTCCATAGCCTCTAAGATCTTATCAACTCGTTGGAATCAATGGTCGGCTATTATCGGATCCGCCCCTCCTATAAAAGTCGATGGCTTGTGTGCCTTAAAATTTTGAAGGTTACTTGAGTCTCCTTAGCCCACATTGGCACTAGCTTACAAAAAGGTGGCAGCCATCGTGCCTATAGCCTCAAAGGCTGGTGGCAGTTGATTGTTGTTCTGCCCACCTCCTCGACCATTCCGATGTACTATTCCTCTATTTTTCATCTACACACATGTCAAATAGCAATAGAACACTAACTTAGTATCCCAAGGTAGGGATCAAGTCGAAACATTGAGATTTCTTTCTTTGTCTCACTAGTAGTGCGTGTGTCACCCACTAGTAGACATCTATATCATGAACGTCCTGTTCCTTCTCTTTCTAACCCCAAAGGTTATGTTCTCTAACCCAAGTGTCTCATTTCCATATATAGTTAATCATGCATATTGTTTACATAACATGTAATACAAAATGGATGCAATGGCCTAGACCCATGCCCCGCAATCCCTAGGTAAATCGAGAACCTAGGCTCTGATACCAAACTATGATGCCCCTAAAACTGAGAGTCCTTTGTCAACCCATTGATCACACATCAATCTGCAAAAGTACCCTTGACTTTCGCATAACCCGACACCACAGCATAACATCCCCTTCACTGGGATCATAAACAACATAGCGTTTGGGCAGAGTCTCCCTTGTATCGGGTACTTCCAAACGTATAACCTGTGTATATTTTAATCATTTGACCCTTCCAAGGTCCAATATGCATTAATTTGTCCTTAATATTAATCCATTTACATCATTTGAACAAAAGGACTCAAGGCCTAAAGGCTTGACAAGATTATTTTAAATTTATGAAAATTTGAGAGGACCTACTTGTAGGTGTTCAATGTTCTATTGGTAGAAAAAATCTCTGGAATTCTTCTACCGGAAGATAATTAACGTTCTACCTATAGAAGAGCTCTCTGCAATTTTTTTACCGATAGGTAATCAATGTTCTACTGGTAGAAGAGCCCAGTTTGCCCCCAATTCAATCCTTTTTTCAACTCTAACTCTTCCAATCTCATACAACATCCACCCAAACTCATATAACATCAAATTTTAGACAAAATAAAGTTTATATGAGTTCGTTTTATAATCCTTTATACAATATTACATGTCCAAAATCAATTACATAATTGTTGTACAAAAATATAATTTAAAGCCACAACTCAGCTTTTTTCATCAATGAGAGCCCAAGTAAGAGTCATCCATCAGCGCTTATCCCGCACCTTAAATGTTGTCCCCATAAAGGGTAAGTTACGCTCAATAGGGTATCTCCTAAAAATGCTACTCCCTAACCTAGATGCATATAAAATGCTCACATGCTATTCAACAACCAAACAAGAATTCATCCAACAACATACAACTTCAAGAATGAATATCATAATATCATACCGTGTTATGAGGTAAGACTCACACAGGCAATGTAACCTGAGCCTTCACCAACTCCCATAACACATGCAATGTCATGCGTATGTATTCGGGCATTCCAAGCCTCCACCATTAATGTTATACATCCAGTGACCATTATAAATCTCGGGTCTTTCTTGGGGTGGACATTTATGGACTTCCACTAATAGGCACCCAACTGACACGACATTTATGGACTTCCACCAATGGCTCTGCCTACGCACACACTTTATGGATTCCATACCAATAGAGTGCATATTCAAATCATTGGGTCTTGCACTCAAGAAAAAATCTAGCCCTTTTTGCTAACTTCAACCCTATTTTTAACGCAAATTCGTGTAACTTAATCAAACCTTGGTCCAACTTTCTTGAGCCCACGCATCATCCACCAAGAATGATGTTTAATCAAACTATGCACATACCCACACCCATGTCACAGGCCCATGAATGTGATGCTTCTTGTGCTTATGCAATGTGATATACAATTGCAATTTTCAATGGCATGTTCATCATCTCTTGAAAGTAGCATGGCATACACCATTTTTGTATTGTTAATTATATCTTGTGCATATAATTACATTTCACATTTTTCACGAAACATATTATAACATTTTCAATAAAACCAACATGCTAAATCAACATAGGCATTTTATCAAACACCTTCAAGGCATAATTGTAAACACATAGCATGCCCAATCAACACATTTCTCATGAAATTACCAAGACGAACAATTTCACCCAAAACCCAATTTATGCAAGATATTGATTTTAGCACATTTCTATACAATTTTTTATACTCTAGTTCCACTAGAAATACATTTACACCAGAGATTTTATCCCAAGTCATGCTACCCATTTTATATAAAACCCTAAGTTGAAAATAAACGTAGCTAAAAGAAGAACCCTACCTCTTGAAACGTAATATGTATAGTAGGAAGCTCCCAAGAACCCAAATCAAGCTTCAACCATTGATTTCCAAAAATTTTGTCTTTGAGACTTTGTCAATATCCTCAATTGCTGGTATATAGACGTAGCCCTAGTCGAGTGGATGAAATTTAGTTCTTGGCCTAAAGAATTCCAACCAAAGGTTGGCCCTAGATCTCAAAAAGAAGATAAAGAAACCCTTATTTTTCTCTCTCTTCTTCCCTCTCTCTCTATCCAAAATTCAGTAGGAAAATTGGGGGAAAATCTAATTTTCCCCTTTTTTATACTGCTTCAATCGTTTTCCCTAATCTCCAAACATGAGCCTGGATTTTGTGTATATGGCTTATATGATTTGGTGAGTATCACTCTCCCTCGGGTTCAAATGCAAGAAATGGAAAATATCGTGTGTGTGAACAAAAACGTGTGTGCAAACGTACTCCCCAAGCATAGAGAGAATTGCAATGTCGTGTTTTACTTGGAATGGGTATTCCAAGGTCGTCTCTTCAAGGAAAAAAAGGTCAAATACTTTTAAGGATGATTTGTAATGAAATGAAAATTAAAAAATCTTGTGAATTGTGTTTTAGTGAGTTTTGTTTTGATAAAAATGTAAGAAAGCAAGGTTGACTAATCCATAGAGGTCATTCCAATGGGAATGCCAAATTGACTCAATTCATTCAACCAATAGTGTCTCGGTGTTTAATTGATTCGTATGAAGTGAGGGATTAATGTGGTTGTGTTGAACAAAAGCATACCCCGTGACAAGTTTACGATGTAACAAGAGCCCACAATCATGTCTGCACTTAACCTAGTCAAACCAAACACTTTACACTACGAGGAAGAATAAAAGAGAGTCGATTTCACATAACCAAGAGGAAATTCCTCTTGGATTAGCCAACTAAAAGTTTAGCTACTCGTAATAAAGGCAAGAACCAACATAAAGAAAAGAAACATGTTATTGATATGAAACATGAAACTTGTTTTGATGCAAGAAAAGGTTTAAACTACAAGACCAAATTCATTCATACCCAAAATACAAAGCTTGAAGATAAAATACCCAATTATACAAATGGAAATGCAAGAACACTTAACTAAGCTTGTTTACAACTTGAATAAAAGAGTTTAAAGGGAAAGAGGGAAAGAGAGAAATAATGCAAGTAAAATAAAGTTTACTACAATGAAAATGGTGAAGGAAATGTAAAAATCTAACTTTCTCTCTCTAAAACTTCATCTTCAACCTTGAAACTTCTCTCTCTAAAAGCATGTAAAATCTGAATAATGGTGTAAGACCTCAATTTTCGTCCATCGTCCCTCCCTTACCATGTGTAAACTGAATTGGAATGATTGGAGAGAGGTTGGACACTTGAACAAGCAAAAACAGTCCAAGCATGCTCCTCCCATGCTTTCCCAACTACCCCTCTTTTATCTCTTGTTTCTCTCATCTCTCTTACTTCAAATCTGACTTTAGGAGTTAGGAGAGCAATATGGGGTGTCAAACATGTCAGGGTATGGTTTGAAGGACAAGAGGTGGGCCCCCAGAGTAGGTGGAGTCGTGTGAATAGGTGTTTGGAAGAGCTGGACAAAACCTACTGGTAGAACGTAGAAAACCTACCAATAGGTTTTTTCCATTAAGCTTTTCTACTGGTAGGTTTTTACCTGACAGAGGTAGAAGATTTTAAGTAGCATTTTCTACCAGTAGGTTTTGGTTACTTTCTTCCGATAGGTTTTGTCTTGCTTTGGAATTTTCTTGGTTCCTCGAGGTTCTGAGTCATCCGTTAAGCGGTCCCTTCTTTCCCATTGACTTTAAGCACTTGGTGGGAGGCTTTACACACGACCTTACCTGCTATTTACCTACAATCACATGAATCTCCATTAATTGTGAATTTGAAATCATTTTCCCTAATTTTCACCATAAAATAAGTAAAATGGGTGCAATACAGATGCATGATAAGCAAAATTCTATACTCATCACATCACCCAACTTGAGTTTTCTTAGTCTCTAGCAAACTTTATTTTTAAACTACACTACATAAAAACAACAATTACATTCAGGTTAAACAATTCACAGATCAATAAAATACTCAAATCATAATACAATTATGTAAATGAATTTGGGGTAAAGTGAAACAAACAATGGTTCTTTCATTCATAACTTCATGAGGTTTAGTACAAAGATCTTGAGACAAAAACAAATGGCCTGTGATCCTAGAGACTCTTCTACTAGGCCGACTACCACTAAACCACTATGTACAATCAACCAAAAATAATAAACACAAGAGTAAGATATCTCTACTCCACTATGTCATCCCCTAACTCATCATCATCTCCCTAATCATCGTCACCCTCCTCGTCATTCGACTCCTCATCATCGCACTCCTCCACCTCTAAAATAATCAAGCCTGTAGGGGCAGAAGTGGATGGCCCGGAGGTGGCAGGTGGTGGCACTTCGGGGAGAGGCTCTCTTGAAAAATTCCTCTCAAAGATCCTGGTGACCATCAGTGTTAGTAGCTGCATAGTCCTATTGAAGTCGTCCAATCGTCCCTCTATCGCATCATGGCACTGGGAGACCGTCTGAGGTGGGGTAGCAGTGGGTGGCGCAGAGATGGAAAGACTAGCTACAGGTGGCTTAGTCCTCAGTAGACAACGATTATGCTACTTGACTTGCCAATCAGGCCAAACTCCAGTGGAAGAGTCACATTGGTGGGAAACCCTTCACTTTGTTGTGGCAGCAAATCTTCGTGACAGGGTGGGTATAAGGAAGATTCGCCTTCGGCTTCTTAGCCTAAGTGTACTCCATCACCTCCCAAATCATTAAGGCTATATCCATCCTCTTCTCCAACATGAAAGCATGGAGAAAGGCCAGTTTCTCCTCCCCCGGGGTCTTATTTGCACCCCGACACAACAAATTATAATGCAGCACATTGTTCATTACCCCATACGAGTGCTTGAGTGCCCCAACTTGGATTTTCCCTTTAAATTGTGTGGGGTCTTCATACATGAAGATTTCATATTCCTAAAGTGACTTCCTCCCATGGGTGTTGTAAGGGTAGATAGTAGTGTTGGGGGGTTTCTCATAGTGTAATGCATCCGCAATGACCCCCAGAATGACCTCTATCACCTTCCTTCTTACATTGGTTTTCAACAAAAACACGTCTTGATCCACCACCCCTAACTTTTGGTAAAACTCTCTACATATGGGAAGCACGAATTCCCCCATAGGCTCAAACTAGACATTGATGTCGTGGCCCTCTATCACTTGGACCACCTCATCATTTGGGCCAAGAGTGGGCCTATCTACCTGCTTGCATTCACATTTTTTCCTTTTATACTTTCCTTGCAAGCTTCATTTTTCCGCTTCTTCCTTTGTTCTCCACCACTTGGGCCTGCCTTCGTGGTCCTTTTAAGGGATTCGGTTCCCTCAATGGTGGATAGTCGAGGCCCGTTTGCTTGGTACAAGCCATAACAATTATAAATGCACCTAGTGTGACAAAAGGTAACAACCACCCCCATACTACATCAAAAATATCAAATGAAGTGTGAGAAGACTTACCAATCGAGCCATTCCTTCAAATTCCAAGCTTTAGGTAAGAATTGAGGTCTTTGATGGATTTGGGAAGCTTTGTGGATGAAAGGAGGGTTTTTGTGGGAAAAAGTCAAGGAAGTGAGGAGTAATCACTATGAATCAAAACTTTGGGATAGATAATCGAGAGATTTTATGAAAGCCCAGAGGTTCTTTGAGTATTTAGAAGGTTTTGAGAGAGAGGAGAAGGTTTTTAAGGATGAGATGAGTGAAGAATGTGAAGAGTTTCACTGAATTTTTTGACTCAACCCTCGTTTTTGAGTTTCTGGGCAAAACCTACTGGTAGAACGTTGAAATCCTACCGATAGGAAAACTTTCTGGAAAATTCCTATCGGTAGGTTTTTGTAAACTTCTATCGATAGCTTTCAACTTTTTTCAAAAATTTTCCTACATTCTCATCCTCACCCCCACTCTAAGTTTGTTAGACTCCAACACATTCTAATGGCCTATTTATAAACTCAACTTCTCAAAAAACATGATCCATGCTAGTGAACCACAATGTGTAACCATGCCCAAATTCATTTACGAAATTGCAATGCGATTTGAGTTTTGATGCTTTCAAAATACATGACATGGAATTCTAAATTCAACAAACTGAACACCCAATATTTAAAGCACAAACTAAAGTAAAAAAGGCATTCCTATTCCTTTCTCATAACTAAAGTTTGAGCAATATTCTCCTATTCTATAAGCTCAGGGTTGCCTGACACAATTTTTCAAACACGCGAACCAAGCACACATGAGTTTCATCATAGCTTTAAATGTTATTCTAGAGTATGCACCTACATTTTTTTTTTCAAACTCGTGTGCTTGTGAAATGAACTTGTAATTTAAGCATTTACTCAACGGAATCCACATTCACATAGCTATCCAAATTCAGCTTTGATGCAAAACTCACCAAAAGTTTCTTTCAAAAAATGAATAACTTTATGATTATCCTAGCATGCTCTCCATGTGTATATGTGAGATAGAATCTTGTGCACAAACCAAAATTCTCACATATAATCTAAGAATGATGTGCATGCATAACAATTGAAATGACCTTGGCATAATTTCATGAACGGAATGTTATGGCACTAGATAGCAAAACCAACTTTTTCTTTTAATTTAAAGTGTGTTCTCACCATGCTTTCTCTAGATCATTTAGGGCTTTCAAGGGTTACAATAAGGCCTTGGGGTGATACTTGGGCTGAGTGAAATGAAGGGTAGAGGGAGACAAAAAGAGTTATTCCAAGGGCATGACCTTTATTATAAAAAAATTTATTTTTGTGGAATTTTCAGTTTACACCTTCACTTCACTTTTTTGTTTCTTTTTCTTTTTCTTTTCTCAACATTTTTCTTCTCTTTTCCTTTTTTTTCCCTTTCTTTTCTTTTTCAACCCCCTTTTCTTCCTTTTTTCTTGGATTTTTCTCTTCTTTTTCATTCAAAATTTGAATTCAGCACCATTCATCCCTTTTTGGGTTTTCTTACCATATTTTCTTTCCTTTATGATCAATCACAGTCAGTCTCAGAACAACCAAGTTGTGGTAACTTTAATCATTTTGGACTAGCTTGGTCAATCATGTGGCATGGAAACAAATTTTCAATTAAGGCTCAATCATGGCACTAGGGATAAATTTTTCACAAGAAAAATACTAAAACTCAAAGCAATTCAAAGATGGCCTAAGATCATCTCTAGATAAGCATGGGGAGGCATGTTGGCATTTTAAGACAAAGTCAATCAACTATTCACATGCACTCTAAAACAAGCATAATGAGATTATTGAACAAATTTTGAATTTGAAAAATTGTTCTTTTGAGTAAAATGTAAGTTCTCTCCAACAAGGTTTGGCACTAAAACTCACACGGGTACTTATTTCATCTTCACTATGCATGTCAAGCTCTAAAATGTGGATCCAATCCGTAAATTGCCCAAATTACACATTCAAGGTGCACTATGATTGAGTTTGAAAGAAAACACATGTAATACTCAGACATAGGATAAATCTCTATGATGTACTCATGTGTTCAAAGTTCAAAATGAAGATCAAACTATCACTAAACCCATAACACTCTGAATAGGGGAATATGGTTCAACATTCAAATATTTTTTTTAAAATATTTCACATATTTTTCAACTATTCTATACAAAAAATTGCTAGAATATGTGAATGGTGCATTTCACCACAAAATGGTATTATAAACAAAAATTTGGTGTATCATACAAAATGGTGCACCTCACCCCCCAACTTGAACTATGCATTGTCCTCAATGCAAGAAAAAGATATGGAATGAAATGATGGACTTAAAATAAAATGAGAAGGGTAAGAGAACACCTTGCAATGAGCTTTGACAAAAACCCCACTATCTACAAATGTGAAGAATGAACACTATGTACATACAAAAGTAAGTAAACAATTTAACTTTCAAAGTAAAGAATAAAGGAAAACAACTGTACACTAAAATCTAATTGAACAACTATGCCTCAACAAGGTCCGGATAGAACGGATCCACCAACTCCTCTTCCATAGTTTGAATTTCAGAACCCTCGAAGAATAGTTTAAGCCTTTGGCCATTGACCTTGAATGTTTTACCATCTTTGGGATTTTCTATGTCCACAGCTTCGTTTGGTTAGGCCACCTTAATAATGTAGGGGTCATCCCAATATGATCGGAGTTTCTCTTGAAAAACGGAGAGTCAAGAATTATACAGAAGCATTTTTTGGCCGAGCTCAAATGTTTTTCTCAAAATAGATTTGTCATGGAAAATTTTTGCCATTTTTTTGTGAATTTTAGAGCTCTTGTTTGTATCTCTACGAATTTTCTCCAATTCATTCAACTCTAACTTCCTATGTTCCCCAACTATTCTCAAATTGAAATTCAAGGCTTTTATAGTTCAATATGTCTTGTGCTCCCTCTCTACTGACCAGTGACAAGCCTTGTCGTAAACAAGCCGATAGGGAGACATACCAAGGATGGTCTTATAGGCAGTGCGGTAAGCCCACAAGGCATCGGTCAATCTAAGTGACCAATCCTTTCGATTTGGGTTAACCATTTTCTCTAGTGTGCTCTTTATTTCCATATTGGCCAACTCGGCTTGGCCATTAGTCTGTGGGTGATAAACGGTGGACACCTTATGTGTTACGCCATATTTATGCATCAAAGAAGAAAATGGTCTATTGCAAAAATGAGAACCACCATCACTTATGATTGCACGAGGTATCCTAAACCTAGAAAAAATATTTTCTTTTAAAAACTTGACCACGACTCGATGGTCATTGGTCTTGGTCGGGATTGCCTCTACCCACTTGGACACGTAGTTCACTACCAATAGGATATAAAGGTAGTCAAAGGACATAGGGAATGGACCCATAAAGTCGATACCCCAACAATCTAAGATTTCAATGACTAGCATAGGGGAAAAGGTATCATATTTCTGTGGGTCACATTTCCCAATCTTTGACACCTATCACATTGTTTGCAAAATGAGACATAATCTTTAATCAATGAAGGCCAATAAAAACAGCTTTACAAAATCTTAGCTAAAGTTTTCTTGAAAGAGAAGTGTCCATCACATGCCTTAGAATAGCATAAAGAGAGGACATCCCGTTGTTCATTTTTTAGTGCACACCTTATGACTTGATCAGGGCAATATTTGAACAGGTATGGGTTGTCGAAGTAAAAGTACTTCACATCCGCCATGAATCTCCTCTTATCTTTTGGGCTCCAATGTGGCAGTATTTGTCCTGTGGCAAGAAAATTGCAAATATCAGCATACCAAGGAAAAATTGAATAGATAGAAAATAAATGCTCATCGGGAAAAAAAATCAAGGATATGGATGTGCTCTTCGGCGTCTTGGACGACAAGTCGTGACAAATGGTCCACCAACACATTCTCAACTTCTTTCTTGTCTTTAATGATTAGGTTGAATTCTTGAAGAAGGAGGATCCACCTAATGAGTCTTGGTTTAACGTCATGCTTAAACAACAAATACTTCAAAGTAGAGTGATCAGTGTAGACTACAATAGGCAAACCAATAATGTATGACCTAAATTTATCCAATGCAAACACTACAACTAGCAACTCTTTTTCAATGGTAGTATAATTCATTTGGGCTTCATTTAGAGTTTTGCTAGCACAGTGTATTACATATGGCCTTTTATCTTCCCTTTGACCTAGCACTGTGCCGACCACATAATCACTCGCATCGCACATGAGCGCAAATGGTAATTCCCACTTGGGAGATTGCGTGATTGGAGGTGAAGTAAGCACGCTTTTAAATTTTTTGAAAGATGCATCACAATCATCTGACCACACAAAGGGGACATCCATTGCTAGCAAATTGGTCAAGGGTCTTGCCAATGCACCAAAATCCTTAATGAATCGATGATAAAAACCTGTATGGCCAAGAAATGACCTGATATCTTTGACGACATTTGGAGTGGGTAGGTTGAAAATTGCTTTCACATTGGATTTGTCCACTTCAATTCCCTTTGCGAACATAATGTGTCTAAGCACAATCCCTTCTATTACCATGAAGTGACATTTTTTCCAATTTAGCACCAAATTCTTCTCTTCACATCTCTCCAGAACTCTCTCCAAATTTTCCAAGCATCCTCCAAATGAATCCCCAAATACTGAAAAATTGTCAATGAAGACCTCCACAATCTACTCCACCATGTCCCCAAATATCCCCATCATACATCTTTGAAAGGTTCCTAGGGCATTGCACAAACTAAATGGCATTCAACGATAGCCATAAGTACCAAAATGGCACATGAATGTGGTATTCTCTTGATCTTCTAAGGCAATTTCTATCTGATTGTAGCCGAAGTAGCCATCTAAGAAGCAATAGAAAAGATGCTCGGATGCCCTCTCCAACACTTGATCAAGGAATGGTAAAGGAAAGTGATCTTTTTGAGTGCATGAGTTAAGCTTCTAATAATCGATGCAAACTCTCCAACTGGTGACCACCCTTGTCGGAATCTACTCATTCTTCTCATTTGTTACTACAGCGACTTCTGACTTCTTTGGTACCACTTGCGTGGGACTAACCTATTTACTGTCGACAATTGCAAAAATAATTCTTATGTCAAGTAGTTTGAGCACTTCATCTCTCACCACATCCTTCATGATAGAATTTAGCCTTCGTTGTGGTTGTTGGGATGGCTTTGAGTCCTCTTCTAGATAGATTCAGTGAGTGCAAATGAGAGGGCTAATTCCTTTGATGTCGACTATGGTCCAATCGATGGTTCCTTTATGCCTCCTCAAGACATGCAACAACTCCTCTTCTTGCCTTGGCTCCAAAGAAGAGCTTATCACTACTTGGAATGTATAATGTGTGACACCCCAAAAATCGGGGGTCCTTAATTTAACAAAATTCGCGCAAAGTCTCTTTTGTACGGGGAGCTCCACCCAAAACACAACCTGTGCATTATACAATCACATGACCCATTCAAGGTCCAATATATAACATTGACTACACCGGGTCCATTTATCCATACTCATATAACAACATGCAAGGTTACATTAAAAATAGTCCATATCAGTTTGATTACAATTCTTTTACATATATTACATGCCCAAAAACTAATTTAGCAAATGTTTTACAAAAGCATAGTTTTTCACAATAGTTTAACAAAATGTGAATTAAAAGCCACAAGTCTGCTTTTCTTCATCCCTAAGGCCCCAAGTGAAAGCCTTCCACCGGTGTGTACCCCGCACCTGAAATGTTGTCCCCATAAAGGGTGAGTCACGCTCAATAGAGTAACTCCTAAAGAGGCTACTCCCCAACCTAGATGCATATGAAATGTCATATGCAACATTCAACAAACAACAATCATCCCAAACAAGAATATGCGATTCAATGTTGGAATTCTATCATGTCATGCCATGAAATGAGATGAGACTCACTCATGCACTTTAACCCGAGCCCTCACCGACTCCCACAACACAGTGCAATGCCAATGTGTAATAAATTCGTCATTGATGTTATGCATCTGATGACATTTTTGTATGAAACAAAATCATAGGTCTTTGTTAGGTATCGAATTTTGCAATCACACCGCTGGCTCCGTACGCCATTACACTTTTCCATAATTTCACCACAGGAAAGTGTATGAACCAAGTAGTTGGGTTTTTCACCCGAGGGAGTATCTAGCCCTTCTTGCTATACTCGACACAAGTTTTTCATGCAACTCATGCGACTTTATTGAACCTTGGTCCAATTATACTGAGTCCACTTGTCAACCACCAATGATGGTGTTTGACCTAACAACAAGCACACACACTCATACTCATGCCTCATGCCTATGAATGTGATGCCTCTGTGCATATGTAATGTAATGAGCAATTGCAACATCAATATCATATCCATATGTAATGAATGTCATATGGATTATTTCTACCACATTTCAACACATGTCATGGATAATTACATCCTAAGCAAGTAATTTTCATAATTCACCCCAATGCTAATATATCATAAGCACATATCAACATTTGCATTTCCAATTGTAATTCATATCATAAGCATATGATTTCACTTTACGACATCTTCCAAGCGTGATATCACATAATTTCATGCAATTAACACACTTTATTTCACATAGGTATTTTATCAAACACCTTTAAGGCACCAAATCATGTAATTATATAAAATGCCCAAATTTATCACATAACCTAATAAAAATCAGAATAAATAATTTTCTCGTACCCAATTATCAAAACTTTCAAGAAATCACAAACTTGCAATTTCTAATTATCAATTCACACTAGAATTGAGCCTACCCATTTCCATTAAACCAACTATAATAGGCAAGTGTTAAAATACACAAAACAGCCTGCATATTTCATATATTCATCATATGTTGGAAATAAACCTAGTTATGATGAAAACCCTACCTCTTGAAGCGTAAAATCAATATAGAAAACCTCCAAGAACTTAATCTCAAGCTCAAACCCAAGCTTCCCCCAAAATCTAGTTTTTGAATCTTCGGTGAAATTCTTCGTTTTTGGTATGGTTGCGTAGCCCTCGTCGAGTAGATCGACTTTAAAATTTGGCCAAAAGAATTCCAACCGGCGAAATTCCGTAGATCGTAAAAAGAAGGTAGAAGTTTTCTCTTTTTTTCCTCTCTTTAACTCCAACATTACAACTAGAAAACTCACCAGAATAGAAATGCAGAAAATCAAATTTTTAGTCCCTATTTATACATTTTAACACTTGGCCCACGTCACATCACACGTCTCCCTTTTTCCTGGGTTCGTTTTCACCCCGAAATAATTAAATTTCTCTACGGTTAAAATTCAAAATATTTTATATTTTTTTAAATTATAATAAAAATTTAGAATTTTTTATTTTTTGGGCATTTTTGAGGTCATCCGACACCCGTCGCCTTAAAAAACGTAAAAAAATCGACTATCACTGAATTTGACAAAAAATTGTTTAGGTAACTAGATTTTGCGAGACGAATCTAACGGTGAGGTCCGTTTTGTCATCCGAGCTCTAGAGAAATAGGAGTTTTCAAGTCACATTGTAGTGATAAATTACCGTTTTACCCTTTTTCATAAAAAGTTCAAATTTTTCTGGGTTTTATATTTTTCCCTCGTTAAAAGTATTTCATCACCGAAATTCACACACACATGCACATTCAACCACCTGCATATGCAACAGTCATATAATACTAAATGACTATAATAATGTACCTTCATTCTCGAATAAAAAATGATAACTGGTACGGATAGTGTCATCGCAATCCCATGTCACCTCCTCCACTCCTCGGTACTACCACAGTACCTTCACTAACCTCACAGTCTTGCCTCACAAAATTTGATACTGGTTATCCATGATGCGCACCGGTCCCTCCTCGAAGGTATCATCCGCATCAACAACAAGCTCGTCCCAATCCATCACATGAGTCAGATCTGGGGTGTATTTCTGAAGCATGGAGACATGGAATACAACGTGAACACCCAATAGATTTGGTGATAACGCCAACCGGTAAATAACTTTACCAACCCTCTCAAGTACTTCGAAGGGCCCGATATATCTCGGCGACAGCTTTTCCCGCTTGCTGAACCTGATCACTCCTCTTTTAGGCATCACCTTCAAGTAGATACGATCCCCAACCTTAAACTCTAGAGGTCGCTATCGTCTGTCAGCGTAGCTCTTCTGTTGGCTCTGAGTTGTAAGAAGACGCTTCCGTATTAAGTCCACCTTCTCCGAGGTGTCTCTAACCAATTCTGGACCTGTAGAGGGTCTCTCTCCTACCTCCATCCAACAAACTGGAGAACGATAAGGCCTCCTATATAATGCCTCATAGGGTGTCATCTGTATGCTCACCTAATAACTATTGTTGTAGGCGAACTCCAATAAGGGTAAGTGCTCTTCCCAACTATCCTTGAGATCTAGGACGTATGCCCGTAGCATATCCTCTAAAGTCTAGATGGTTCTCTCTGACTGACCGTCTGTCTGGGGATGAAAAGCAGTGCTTATCATCAATTGTGTCCCCATGGCTCGTTGGCAACTCTCCCAAAAATAAGCCGTAAACCTGAGATCCCAATCCGATACTATAGATACAGGTACCCCATGGAACTGGACAATCTCCTGTATATACAACTTGTAGAATTCCTCCAACGTGAAAGTCATCCGCACAGCTAAAAAGTGTGCCGACTTTGTAAGCCGTTCCATTATCACCAATACTGCATCATGCCCTCGCAATGTTCGTGGCAAGTGGGTCACAAAATTCATCGTGACATGCTCCCACTTTCACTCAGCCACCTCTAAAGGCTGGAGCAACCGTGCTGATCTCTAGTGTTTAGCCTTCACCTACTGACACGTGAGAGATCAGGTAACAAAATCTCCAACGTGTTTCTTCATTCCGCTCTAATAATACTGGCGACGAAGATCATGACACATCTTTGTGCCACTTGGATGCACAATAAATCGGGAGGAATGGAACTCCTTAAGGATCTCCTCCTTTAAATTTGCTAACTAGGAAACCACAACCCTTCCCCTATACCGAAGACTGCCATAAGAGTGAATGGCCTAGCCCTCATCATCGGTACCCGCCTGCACTCGGTCCCTGATGGATGATAACTCTAGGTTCTGCCCCTGGGACTTAATCACTCTACTCAGTAGGGAAGGTGTAGCCACCAAGATCCCTAAAACACCCTGAGCCTGGCCCTGATAATGCATCCCAAACTATCCCACAATCTCAAGCATCCGTCATTCTCAGGAAGCCACAACTCCTTGTGACTTTTGGCTGAGTGCATCAGCCACCATGTTCGTCGTACCAGGATGGTAATGCAAAGTGAAGTCGTAGTCCTCCAAATACTCCATCCACCTACGTTGCCTCATATTGAGGTCCCGCTGTGTAAAGATGTACTTCAGACTCTTGTGGTCCGAAAATACTTCAAACTACTCACCATACAAATAGTGGGGCCAAGCCTTCAAAGCAAAGACAATGGCAGCCAAATTCATGTCGTGAGTGGGATAGTTCTGCTCATGGTTCTTTAATTGTCGAGAATCATAAGCCACCACTCTCTCGGACTGCATCAAAACACATCCAAGTCCATCTCTGAAGGCATTACAGTACACCATATACATCATTCCCCTCTCTGAAAATATCAAAATAGGAGCTGAAGTAAGCCTCCTCTTTAACTCTTGGAATACCTTCTCACACGATTCATTCCACTCAAAATTGACCTTTTTCCGGGTCAATCTTATCATAGCTGCAGCTAATCGGGAGAAGTCCTCGATGAATCTTCGGTAATACCCTATCAATCCCAAGAAACTACGTATCTCGAAGACTAACTTCGGCCTCTCCCAACTCATGA
Source organism: Ilex paraguariensis (assembly GCA_963454935.2). Taxonomy (NCBI): domain Eukaryota; kingdom Viridiplantae; phylum Streptophyta; class Magnoliopsida; order Aquifoliales; family Aquifoliaceae; genus Ilex; species Ilex paraguariensis. The sequence continues at coordinate 6,345,904 of CAUOFW020000001.1, forward strand.
CTACCTCAACCTTCTCCGGGTCTACGGATACACCTGAAGTAAACACCACGTGTCCCAAAAATTTTACCTCTGTAAGCCAAAATTCACATTTGCTGAACTTGGTGTACAATTGGTGGTCTCTCAAGGTCTGAAGAATAACCCTTAAGTGACCATCATGCTCCTCCTCAGACTTGGAGTAGATTAGGATGTCGTCAATAAACACCACAACAAACTGATCTAAATAGGGTTGGAACACCCTATGCATGAGATCCATGAATGCCACCGGGGCATTCTTCAATCCCAATGGCATCACAGTGAACTCGAAATGCTTATACCGCGTTTTGAACACCGTCTTAGGGATATCTGCCTCCCTAATCCTCAACTGATGGTAGTCGGTGCGAAGATCTATCTTGGAGTAGACCCGCACTTCCCTCAATTGATCAAACAGATCGTCGATCCTCAGCAAAGGGTACCTATTTTTGATAATAACTCGATTCAACTGCTGATAGTCTATACATAATCAAAGGGTCTTGTCCTTCTTCTTGGCAAACAATACCGGAGTGCCCCATGGTGAAGTGCTCGGTCTAATAAAGTCCTTGTCCAACAATTCTTGTAATTGGACACTGAGTTCTTGTAACTCAGCTAGTGTCATCCTATGTGGAGTCATAGAAACAGACGATGTACAGGGATACAACTCAATGCTGAAGTCTACATCCCTATGGGGAGGTAATCCCAGTAGTTTTTCAGAAATAAACATCCTCATATTCATACACAACCCGAGGTAGACCCGACTCCTATCTCACCTCGTCCTCCAAAGTAAGGCTCGAAAGCCAACCCATCAACTGCCCGTGCCATCGAGAGTTATACATGGCTTGGGACAAAGCATTGTGCTTTTTCTCCTAAAACTTGAAACAAACATCGCCTGGTGTGTAGGCAGTGACTCTCTTCTGATCACAGTCAATGACAACTCGGTGTACCACCAACCAGTCCATCCCAAGGATAACATTGAACTCCAACATGTCGACGACCCTAAGGTCCATGGTGAGTAGAATTCTTGAAATCTCTAACTCACAACCCTAACATATCTGATCAACACTCACCCTAGCTCCTAAGGGAGAACTCATATGAAAAGGCTCTTCCAAGGTGTCAACCTTTAGGCCCAAATCTTTCACACATGACGCAACAATAAAAGAATGAGATGCACTAGAGTCAAATAATACCTTTACCCATAAGCGAGAGAGTAGAAATGTGCCATGAGTGACCGACTGATCCACTAGCTCAGTCTGAGGTCTGATGGCGTAGACATACCCCTAGGTCCCTGAAGTTTCGGCTTGCATGCCCTATCCTCAGCCTCGACCTATGCCTTGGCCCATCTGGCCTAATTGCGGAGTCCCCGCTCGTGAAGTGGTAGGGGCCTACGTAGCATCCTAGAACTGGTACTGGCTTCCTTGGCCCATGGTGGGGTAAGGAGGGACAATGTATGTTTGTGGCTGCCCCAACAATAACTGGGATTGAGATGTCCCATAACTCTGGGATCCCTGTCTCTAAGGGCAATCCTACTTCATGTGACCCGGCTGGTGGCAATGATAGCAGGTCCTCTGACCTGCTTGGTAGGAAGGCCTCTGATTTCTCCCGCCTTGGGAGAATTGACCTTGGCCTTGGCTTTGATAGCCACGACCCTGTCCTTGTGGAGTAGAAGTCCTCTATCTCTTTCCCGAGCTAGAAGAAGAGGATTGACCCTCAATCTTCTTGTCTTTAGCACCTGCTTGTCGAATGTTCCATGCGTCCTCAACTTCTCTCTCAATGGCCATAGCTGTCATGACCATTGAATCCAAGTTTTGCAGGTAGTGGACCATAATTTTACCCCAAATGGACAATTTCAGACCATCCACAAACTTCCTTACCTTGGCCATGTCTGTGTCCACGTAGTCATAGGCGAAACGGGCTAACTCAATGAACTTAGCCACGTATTCCAGCACCGTCATTGTCCATTGGCTCAAATTTATGAATTTTCGGGCCTTTTCATGTCTTGCGGCCGCTGGGAAGTACTTGTCTATGAAGAGCTCCCAAAACTCTCCTCATGTCATTAACCCTAAGTTTCTTGAGTCCTTTACCCAATCCCACCATAATTGGGCTTCTCCCTCTAGCTGGAATGTAGATGGCGTTATCTTAGTGGCATCGGAGGTGATTTCCGTAGCCACTAAGATCTTGTCGACTAGTCGGAACCAAAGGTCAGCCACCATCAGATCCGCCCCTCCCACGAAAGTCGGAGGCTTGTGTGTCTTAAACCTCTTGAGGTTACTTGAGCCTCCTTGTCTCACATTTGCACTAGCATGTGCAATGGTAGCAGCCGCAGCACTAGCCTGTGCAATGGTAGCCACCGCAGCACCAATAGCCTCCACGAAGGCTTAATAGTCAAAGGCCGGGCGTCCCCTTCCTCTACTTACCATCTACACACATGTCAAATAGCAATAGAGTACCAATATAGTATCCCAAAGTAGAGACTAACTTTGAAACTCTGAGATTCCTCTTGTCTTCCTAGTAGAGCTTGTGCCACCCACTAGTAGACCTTTACACCCTGAACTATCTCGTTCCTTTATTTTTCGATCCCCAAGGTTATGTTTCTAACCCTAGTGTCTCTTTTCCATATACATTTTACCATGCATATAATTCACATAACACATATCACATAATATGTATCATATTAAAGCACATAACCTGTAATGCACAATGAATACAATGGTCTAGACCCACGCCGCATGAAGCCCTAGATAAATCATACACCTAAGCTCTGATACCAAGCCATGACACCCCAAAAATCGAGGATCCTTAATTTAAAAAAATTTGGGCAAAATCTCCTTTGTACGGGGAGCTTTACCCAAAACACAACCTGTGCATTATACAATCATGTGACCCATCCGAGATCTAATATACAATATTGATCACACTGAGTCCATTTATGAGTAAACATTGACCACACCGGGTCCATTTATCCATACTCATATAACAACATGCAATGTTACATTAAAAATAGTCCATATCAGTTCGATTACAATTATTTTCATATATTACATTCCCAAAAACTAACTTAGCAAATGTTTTACAAAAGCATAGTTTGTCACAATAGTTTTACAAAACGTGAATTAAAAGTCACAAGTCGGCTTTTCTTCATCCTTGAGGCCCCAAGTGAGAGCCTTCCACCGGTGTGTACCTCACACCTAAAATGTTGTCCCCATAAAGGGTGAGTCACGCTCAATAGAGTAACTTCTAAAGAGACTACTTCCCAACCTAGATGCATATAAAATGTCACATGCAACATTTAACAAACAACAACCATCCTAAACATGAATATGCGATTCAATGTTGGAATTCTACCATGTCAATGCCATGAAATGAGATAAGACTCACTCATGCACTTTAACCCGAGCCCTCACCGACTCCCACAACACAATGCAATGCCAATGTGTAATAAATTCGCCATTGATGTTATGCATCCGATGACATTTTTGTATGAAACAAAATCATGTGTCTTTGTTGGGTATCGAATTTTTGAATCACACCGCTGGTTCCGTACGCCATTACACTTTTTCAGAATTTTACCACAGGGGAGTGTATGAACCAAGTAGCCGGATTTTTCACTCGAATGAATATCTAGCCCTTCTTGCTATACCTGACACAAGTTTTTCATGCAACCCATGTGACTCTGTTGAACCTTGGTCCAACTATACCGAGTCCACTTGTCAACCACCAAGGATGGTGTTTACCTAACAATAAGCACACACACCCACACTCATGCCTCATGCCTATAAATGTGATGTCTCTGTACATATGCAATGTAATGAGCAATTGCAACATCAATATCATATCCATATGTAATGAATGTCATATGAATTATTTCTATCGTATTTCAACACATATCATGGATAATTACATCCTAAGTAAATAATTTTCATAATTCACCCCAATGTCAATATATCATAAGAACATATCAACACTTGCATTTCCAATTGTAATTCATATCATAAGCATATGATTTCACTTTACCACATTATCCAAGCATGATATCACATAATCTCATGCAATTAACACACTTTATTTCACATAGGCATTTTATTAAATACCTTCAAGGCACCAAATCATGTAATTACATAAAATACCCAAATTTATCACATAACCCCAAAAAAAAAATCAGAATAAATGATTTTCATATACCCAATTATCAAAACTTCAAAGAAATCACAAACTAGCAATTTCTAATAACCAATTCACACTAGAATTGAGCCTACCCATTTCCATTAAACCAACTATAATAGGCAAGTGTTAAAATACACAAAACAGCCCACCCATTTCATACATTCATCCTAGGTTGAAAATAAACCTTGTTAGGATGAAAACCCTCTTGAAGCGTAAAATTAATATAGAAAACCTCCAAGAACTTAATCCCAAGCTCAAACCCAAGCTTCCCCAAAAATCTAGTTTTTGAATCTTTTGTGAAATTCTTCGTTTTTGGTATGGTTGTGTAGCCCTCGTCGAGTAGATCAACTTTAATACTTGACCCGAAAAATTCCGACCGGCGAAACTCCATATATCGTAAAGAGATGGTAGAAGTATGCTCTTTTTTTCCTCTCTTCAACTCCAACGTTACAACTAGCATACACAGCAGAATAGAAATGCAGAAAATCAAATTTTTAGTCCCTATTTATACATTTTAATGCTTGGCCCACGTCGCGCCACACGCCTCCCTTTTGTCTGGGTCCGTTTTCGCCCCGAAATGATTAAATTTCGCTTCGGTTCAAACTCAAAATATTTTATATAAAATTCATTTAAATTATAATAAAATTTTAGAATTTTTTTATTTTTTGGGCATTTTTGAGGTCACCCGACACCCGTCACCTCAAAAAACGTGAAAAATCCAACTATCTCAAAATTTGACAAAAATTATCTTGGTAACTAGATTTCATGAGATAAATTCAATGGTGAGGTCATTTTGTCATTTGAATTTCTAGAGAAATATGGGTTTTTAACTCGCACTATAGTGGTAAATTACCGTTTTGCCCTTTTTCATAAAAAGTTCAAATTTCCTTGGGTTTTACATAATGCTCCCCTAAAAATGCATATTTGAGTGTAGATGGAAATGACTTCAACTCCAAAGTAGGTGTATGGACCGTTGATGAAAAACTCTTCTTTTCTTATGGTGAAAGTTTTTCAAATGTTAGGGTCCAATTCCCCACCCCTTGCATATTCTCCAATTCAGCATCTTCCATAAAATCTTCCTCTTCCAACTTGGCATTCCAAAGTAAATCCATGTGATGCTCCACCAAAGTGTCAATCTGATTTACTTCGTGAACTTTCTCATCATCTCTCGGTTACTTGCAAAGGTTGAACACATTGAAATCCACTGTCAGGTTTCCAAATACGAGCTTCATTAAACCATTACTGTTATTTTGTCACAGCATTAGAAATAGTAAGGAAATTCCTACCTAATATGACAAGAATCTCTGAACTAGGATTAGCAACGAGGTGAATGTCAAGTACAATAAAGTCAATGAAAAAATAAAATTTTTTCACTTGGATTAAAATATCCTCAACTACTCCCTTTGGTGTTCTCACGCTTCGATCCACTAGTTGAAGAGTAATTGGGGTTGGCTTCAACTCCTCAAGTTGTAATTGTTGATACACCAAAAATGGTAGGAGGTTGACAATTTCTCCCAAGTCTAGCAACGCTTGCTCCACACGACAATTTTCAATGGTTATGGCAATGGAAAGACTATCGAGATCCTTGAACTTGGGTGGGGTGTTGGTCCTCAAAATGGAACTCACTTGCTCGGTAAGAAATGTCTTCTTGTACACATTTAACTTCCTTTTCACAGTACACAAATCTTTCAATATCTTTGCACAATAAGGTATTTACTTGATGGCATCAAGTAGAGGAATGTTTATCTTCACGTGCTTAAACATTTCAATAATATTAAAATAATTAGTAAATTTAGTCGGTGACTTCAAACGTTGGAAAAAAGGGGCCAGGATAGGACAATCATGCACATTCAAATCAACAATCTTTTGTTTTTCAAGTGTTTCACCCTCCTCAGAGCCACCCTTAGTGTCTTTTTCATTTTCCATTGTGGCTTTGGGTGAGACTTTAGGCAAAATAGTTTTATCTATTTTCTTACCACTCCTAAGGGTGGTGATTACCTTGAGTTGCTTACAATTCTCTTTGGTAGTATCGGACGATTCAATCATATGTTGACACCTTGGATTTTCTTGGGGTTGAGCAGAAAAATTCTCTTTCTCTTGTTGGGACGACCCTATAGCATTGGTCAACTTAGTGATTTAAGTTCGAAAGTCATTAAAAGTGGCATCGGTTTGATTGTCGATTGTGGTTTGACTTTGAATGAATTGATGCACCACATTCTCCAAATTTCTCTTGTGAGGAGGTTGGTAGGTGGGCTGGTTAGGTGGTCCTTGTTGACCAAACCATTGTTGAGGTGAGTTTTGTTAAAACCCTTGTAGATTGGACCGTGAGTATTGAGAGCTAGACAATGGACCATAACCATAGTATGATTGGTTTTGCTTGGGCAAAATAGGAGGTGACAATGAGGTATACCCATGAGGAATAGGGTTGTCATTCTTCCAACTAAAGTTCTGGTGGTTGCTCCATCCCGGGTTATATGTGTTAGAGTATGGAGAGAATGATTGCCTACTTTAGTTAAAAGCATTCACTTGCTCATGATATAAATCCTTGAGTGCCGGAATGTTTGGGCACTCTGAAATATAATGCTCAACACTCTCACATATAGAGCAAGACTCCTTGGCCTTTGTGATATTTGACACCTCATGCCTCCTATTCACCTCTAGACTCTCCATTTTGCGGGACAATTTTGTTATTCTAGCAAGAAAGTCTTCTTGGTTATACAAGTTATACATCTCCCATCCACTTGATTGCCTAGCCAAAGAGAACATTGGCATATCCGTGGAATCCGTAGTATCCCAAGATTGGGTATTTTTTGCCAATGTGTTAAAGTACTCAAGGGCCTCAACGGGATTCTTACTTAAAAACTCTTCGTTGCACATCATGTCGATGAATTGTCGATAGCCCAGTGTAATTCCTTCATAGAAAAAACTCACCAATTTCCAAAGTTCGAATCCATGATGTGGAATAGAGTGTATAACAAGTCCTAGTATCTATCCCAACATTGATAGAACTACTCATTTGATTTTTTCAAAAATTTTTGAATTTGTTTCTTAAGAGCAGTTGTGTAACACCCCGCATTTTCTTTTATATATGTATATAGATATATAGTAAATAATTGTTGTAAAAATGGGGATATGTGTAGTGATGTGTGTTTGAATTTGGTAGAATGAAAAAGGGATGAACAGTGCACTGGCTGTAACATCAAGCTCGATTTCGACCTTGATGCAGTCCATATCTCTCAAAACTTAAAACATGAAATTTGTAGATCTCTCTCTTAGGATTCCATATCACCTTGAATCATCTCAATCGGAACTAGGAGGAAGGAGTTATGTCCATATTACGAAGTAGTGTCTACACTGTCCAAAAATCTGTCC
>CAUOFW020000001.1:6354145-6364145 GCA_963454935.2 Ilex paraguariensis
ATTCCATATCACCTTGAATCATCTCAATCGGAACTAGGAGGAAGGAGTTATGTCCATATTACGAAGTAGTGTCTACACTGTCCAAAAATCTGTCCGGCAGACTACCTTTCGCTAATTTCATCATAACTCTTTATTGGAAAGTCCGAATTGTGTACCGTTATTTTTGTTAGAACCCTAACTCGTATATCTTTCCAACCATATAGGTTACACCTCCTAGAAATACCTGAGTCAAATCAGTTTATTCTATGAAGTTGACCAAAAATCTGCACTATGATGCTTCTTGGATAGTAAAGGGTTGTGCTTTCTTATTAGACCTTGAAGGTGTAAAACCCCATATGTTTACATTAATATATTAATGTACTTGTTTAGTGATTCTTCTATATGTAATGACTTAAGAATAAACCATATATATATTAAAATCGTAAGGATATCACCTATAGTAGTTCGAAGGAATAAAATAGAAATTTTAATGTTCCAAGTGTGAATTTATTTTAGTTTTGAAATAAATCATAAAAAGCAATGTTTTTAGGTTAAAATAACATTAAAAATGAATCCGGAACGTCGAAAAACCTTAGGGTAGTCGTATGGATCAAATTGGAGATTTCTAGTGGCAAAACTGTAATTTTGGAAAAAAACTCAAAATTCAGCCATGAACAGTGATTTGTCGCGGACTGCTGTGTTTAAAACACAGAATCCAGCCAATTTCTTCCATTTTTTCTCACATCTCTCACCCCCAAACCCCTTAGCACCCTTGGGGAAGATAGAGGAAAGGAGGAAAGGGAGAAAGGAGGTCATTAGAGCTTGGGTTTTTGGTTTGAAACTTTGATTCAAGGTAGGGGTTTTTCTTCCATGCTTGTCCATTGAGGCTAAGGCTAAAATATATATATGTTTTGACTCATACTTGTATGTATTTGCTAGGAATTCCTTGTTTCTTGGTTTTCTTGCAATTATGGCATGTCTTAAACAAAGTTAGGATTGATTACCCATGAAACTTCTTTTATAGCTTTAAAACCCTAGTTTTTGGGGAAATATGGAATTCTCTTTCTACATTTGCTCAAGCTTGGTTTTGAGAACTTTAGTGCTTTGTGTGAGTAATGAAAATGATGTGGTGGTGATCTCTTGTATTTTTCTTAATTGGTTATTTGGATTGTCGCATGATAAAATTTGGGGATTTTGATAATGGTTGCTTGTTGAGGGAAATTTGTGGATTTTATCTTGTATGTGATTGTTGGTATGAAAAGAGGATAATTATGAACCGAGGTTACTCGTAAGTATGCGGTTAAGTGTGGAATACTTGAAGGGGGTAGAGGTTACTTGTAAGTATGCTACCTACCAAAAGAGGATATTTATGAACCGAGGTTACTTGTAAGTATGCGGTTATGTGTGGGAGACTTCAAGGGGGGTAGAGGTTACTTGTAAGTATGCTACCTACCTAAAAGGACATCCAACGACCGTGGTTACTTGTAAGTATGCGGTTATGGGAAACAAAGACTTGAAGGGGGTGGAGTTTACTTTTAAGTATGCCACCTGCCAAAGGAAATATAATAATCGATGGTGGAATAAGCGTTCCTTTTTGTATTATGGTGTTACTATTGCATTTCCCACAAGAGCTTGTGGAGGTATGGGACTCTACAAGAACTTGTTGGAAATGGTTATGGTTGCTCATTGTGACTTGGGTTTACTGTTCATTTAAATTATTGCGAATGTTTAAACTTGAGATCTGTTTCAAATGTCACGGTTTTACTTCAAATGTTATATGATATTTTGGAAAATAAGACCGAACTGTTTTACTTGTTTTCTAAACCTTGTATGAGTATGGAAGGAATGTTGCTACAGAGCTTAGTGCTCATCCCCTACAAATAATATCTTTTCAGATTTCGTCTATGAGGAGGAGTTACAAGTAGATGAACCAGTGCATGGGGAAGCTCCCCTAGAGGGGAACGGGGGTCCTGAACTGGATGCCTAGAGTTATATTTCTTTTGTACTAGACTAGAGAGTTTATTTTGAAATCATGTAAAGTCTAGTATTTTGTTATTTCACTGCAAGTGTAATTTAATTCTTTTGGGAATATATTTGTCATACTTGGCCTATTCTTTTGGGATGGCATTGTGGATATGACATATGATGAATGAAAGTTTATTTTATGATGGATAAATAGACCCGGTGTGGTCAATAGTTATGCATATGTGGACCCGGTGTGGTCAATTGTAATATAATTGTACAGGTTGTGTTTTGGGTAAAGCTCCCCGTACAAAGGAGACTCTGCCCAAATTTTGTTAAAATATGAATGGTTGATGAATGAACTTTCGTCGTGATGAATTTACGTAATGCTCTCATGGGGTGAATGGTTTTTAGAATGTAATATCACCCAAGGGAGTTTTTGGGGCGTTACAAGTTGTCTTGGGCATTGGAAAAAATTTGTTTAAAAATTTGGATAACATTTGTGCCCAAGAACTTATCGAGCGGAGTTTCAACGAGTTCAACCAAGTTTTAGCTTTGTCCATGACGTAGAAGGGAAATAATTTCATGCATGTCATGTCTTCCATGGCATGATTTGTAATGAATGTTCCAACTATAGGTAAGAATTTTCTCGTTCCACTCCATGGAATTGAGGAAGTAATTGTAACATGCCCGATTTAACAAGGAAGCAATGTGTTTGCACGGGTAGAAGTATACGTGAGGGGGTGGTGCTTTGAGTTGGTTGGAGATAATCCCTCATTGACCTTGTCGAAGGATCAATTGGAAGATTATTTCCTTCATTTCTCGGAGGCAGGAATTGAATTCAGGGGTTTGGCACTCGGGAGTTTTGCATTCCCCCTTCTGATTATTGGCACTATTATCCCCAAAATTGTCTCTGGCATCCTCAGGTAGGTCTTGCCCTATATTCATATTTGGTCCTAGGGCATGTCTCACTAGTCTATTTTGATTATCACGTCTCCACATGCAAAAACACTACTTACAATTGAAAAAAGAGTATACACAAATATGTACAAAAGAGCAATGTACCTCAGTCCGTGATGAGAATCACAGGACTTACCTTCGTTGTCCCCAAATCACCTTTGAATTCGACGTTTAGCCTTCCCTGGCAATGGCGCCAAAAATGCTTGAGTCATTTTTCCTAATCTCCAAGCATGAGCCCGGATTGTGTGTATATGGCTTATACGAGTTGGTGAGTGTCACTCTCCCTCAGGTTCAAATGCATGAAATGGGAAAAATTGTGTGTGTGAACAAAAACGTGTGTGTGCAAAAAGTGATCCCCAAGCGTAGAGAGACTTGCAATGTTGTGTTTTACTTAGAATGGGTATTCCAAGGTTGTCTCCTAAGGGAAAGAAAGGTCAAATGCTTATGAAGGGTGATTTGTAAAGAAATGAAAATTAGAAAATCTTGTGAATTGTGTTTTGAGAAAAATATAAGAAAGCAAGGTTGGCTAATCCGTAGAGGTCATTCCAATGAGAATGCCAATTTGGCTCAATTCATTCAACCAATGGTGTCGCTATGTTTGATTGATTTGTAAGAAGTGAGGGACTAATGTTGTTGTGTTGGACAAAAGCATACCCCTTGATAATTCTACGGTGTATCAAGAGCCCACAACCACATCCGCACTCAACCTAGTTAAATCAAACACTTTACACTATGAGGAAGAATGAAAGAGAGTTGATTTCACATACCCAAGAGAAAATTTCTTTTGGATTAGTCAACTAAAAGTTTAGCTACTCATAACAAAGACAATAACCAACATAAATTAAAGACACATGGTATTGAAATGAAGCATGAAACTTGTATTGATGCAATAAAAAGTTTAAACTACAAGAGCAAAGTCATTCATACCCAAAATACAAGACTTGAAGATAAAATACCCAATTGTAGAAATGAAATACAAGAACACTTAACTAAGCTTGAAAACAACTTGAATAAAAGAGTTTAGAGGGAAAGAGAGAAAGAGAGACAGAATACAAGTAAAGTAAAGCTTACTACAATGAAAATTGTGAAGGAAATGTAAAAATTCAACTTTCTTTCTCTAAAACTTCATCTTCAACCATGAAACTTCTCTCTCTAAAAGCATGTAAAATCTGAATAATGGTGTAAGACCTCAATTTTCATCCATCCTCCCTCCCTTAGCATGTGTGAAATGAATTGGAATGATTGGAGAAAGGTTGGACCCTTGAACAAGAAAAAACAATCCAAGCCTGCTCTTCTCATGCTTTCCCAACCACCCCTTCTCTCTCTTAGTTCAAATCTGAATTTAGGAGTTAGGAGAGTATCATGAGGTGTCAAACATGTCAGGGTATGGTTTGGAGAATAAGAGATGGGCCCCTGAAGTAGGTGGAGTTGTGTGAACAGGTGTCTAGCAGATCTGGGTAAAACCTACCGATATAACATAGAAAACCTACAGGTAGGTTTTTTCCAATAAGCTTTTCTACCGGTAGGTTTTTGCCTAAAAAATGTAGAATATTTCTAGTAGCATTTTCTACCTGTAGCTTTTGTCCTGCTTTGGGATTTTATTGGTTTTTTGAGGTCTCGAGTCATCCGTTAAGTGGTCCCCTCTTTCCCATTGACTTTGAGCACTTGGTGGGAGACTTTATACACAACCTTACCTAATCTTTACCTACAATCACACGAACCTCCATTAATTGTGAATTTGAAAGCATTTTCCCCAATTTTCACCACAAAACAAGTAAAATACATGCAATAGAGATGCATGATTTTCAATATTTTATACTCATCATATACCCCTTGGATGTTTGGCCCACAACGCGCCCCCACGTCCCGTCTTTTACTGATCCGATTTCATTCCGAGTCAATTAAATCTCGTCCTGTTTTAAGTTCAATATATTTTATTTGAACTAATTTTAAATTATTTTCCACGTTTCACAATTAATTCTCAATCACATTTATTTTGGTCCCACGACACTCGATCGTCTCGTAAAGGCAAAAAACTTGACTGTCTCAGAATTCAACAAAAATTAACTAGATAACTAGATTTTGCGAGACGAATCAAACAATGAGGTACGTTTCGTCACTCAAGTTCTAAAAAAATTTGGATTTTCAATCCATACTATAGTGACTAATTACCGTTTCACCCTTTTTCATAAAAATTCAGATTTTTCCAAGTTGTACGACATAAGACCAACAAATCAGAGTGCACCAAGGAATGGTTTTAGTAGTACAAGGTTACCTGTCTCTTGTAAGGGAAGTCTTCATCTGGCAATAGTTGTAGCTCTACCAAGCTCCCAAGGGTTATTCCAAAGGTAAGAGGACTTCTCACCAAGAAGATGCATTGATCCACTATTATATTAAGTTCTTTCAATTCACCACTTCTAGTTCAAGAAGTAAGAAGAATATTATAGAATGCCTAAAGAAAACTATAAAAGTAAACCAATTCTAAAAATTGAAAAAGCAAAGAATTCATTTATATTTTATGCCTTAATCTTCTCTTTCAGAAAGCATGAAACCTGCAGTTTTAATTAGAGCAAGGGAGAAGGATGCCAACATGGCTTGAATCAATTTGAAAGGACATGTTCCAAACAACAGCGTAGCGACAAGCAAGTAAACTCTCCATGTTGCACACACATCCTCAATGACTATTGATTCTGACCTCCTTGTGTCCACAATTGCCTTTACCATAGTCTGATCCACACTTGAAAAAGGCTAAGAAAGAAGTTGTATGAGACTCTCATGTAAAATAAGCACATGAACAAAAAGAAAATGGCAGAATAAGGCTTCATTTACCCCACCCTCTTAAGACTCGCAATAAATCTTTGCCTAAAAAGTTTCAAGAAACAATAATAACCTGGCTAATTGCATTTAAGTACGACATGTCTAAACGTGGTGAACTCTCTCATGACTAAATTTGGTGATGCGAGCTATGTTTTCCAATTTTTATTTCCTAGATAAGAGGCAACATAAAAATGATGATAAAAGTCTAAACAGGTGATTCTTTAAAGGTGATGTTTGAGGAGATGACCATAGCATATACATATAAACACAATATATAATGCATTTGCTCTTTATTGGAGAAGAGAGTTTTGCTAGATAACAAATTTTCAGAAGCTAGTGAACTCTAATTTATTATTTTCTTCTTAATCATCCACTAGTCTTTTTAAAAAATACTATTACTTTTATAAAATCTTAACAAATTCTAACCGATAAGATTAAGTACTACATTTGATCTTGGCCTAAAGGTCATATAGGTCTATCCTATAATATGACGTATTTGAAGATGTAGTGCACCGGATCACCCTATCACATTCCATGCATGTACAAAAACAATCCAAATTCCAAGTAAATTGGACACAAACTAAGCAAGGTTGAGTATATATGCCATACAAGAATATTTAAACAAATTTTGAGATACATTTCCCAACTTTCTACATAAATTTCCTATCTGAAAAAAAAATGCAAAAACAACTCAATGATTTTACTTCATCCGAGAATTCTATCTCTAGTCCCTTGATCTTTTGCATATCATATTCTTGGCAATATTTCTTCAAATTTCATGAGTGATCACAGTGGCGTAAATAACACGGAGCCACATAAAGGTTTTTTTTTTTAATGACTTTCCTTAATAGTTTAGTTTCTGGTTGGATTACTAAGATTTGTTCAATAACCTATTTTCAAGTGCAATTAAAGGGTTGCCATTTTTATTTTATTTATGTTTTTGTTTGAGTTGCTTGTTTCAATCGATCCATTTCTTATCAAAGGACCAACTTAAATTAGATAATATTAAGAAATCAAACTTGTGATAACTTGTAACACGATCATTTCAGATAATATTAAGTTTATAAGAATTAGAACCAACTAAATGTTCACTCCATCAATGGTTAAGTACACAACATTATCAATTAATCAGATGAACTGCTAGAGAATTGAAATCACGTTTACCCTTATAGCCACCAACCACCACAAAAAATTCTTTGTCAAATCATGCACGTTGAACCCATCTATCATAAGACCAAAAGGGAACAACACAAATTTAAACAATGGGACCAATATATAGATCTAGTGAAACTAAGAAATGTATGCTGTAAGAGTGCCATGAGAACCACCCTTGAGATCAAAGGAGTAAACATTTGTGTGAGGAGAGGAGACTACCTTTAAAGATTGACTCCAGTTTTACCAAAATAATCAAAGCAAAGCAACTATTTCCAATTTAATCGGTTAAAATGGAAACCGACTACACCATAAAAAAAAACATATGAATCAACAGCTAGTTGAGTGGCAAGAATAATTACAGAAGTGGTATTATACAATTGTTCAAGGGTGAAATAGGCATTTAATATAATGTAACATAATAATAATAATATAAAAAAATAACTATAAAAATGAAAATATATGAAGGGTCATTTGCATATTTAATTAATATTGAATAATTAAATACATAAAAATATATCTTTTACCTTTTTAATAGGGACATAACGGTCAATCAAATTTTTTTTACTTTTGCTTACATTTTAAAATAGTATAGATTGAATATATAAATAGTGATAATTGGGGGCAAGCCTTATTTACGAAACTTATAAGGCTAAGTTTGAGCCTTAAACATATGTGTCATTAGATCCTATATTAGTAATCTTATTTGGTAGTTAAGTCTATTATGAGTTTTTTCCTTTTTTTTTTATTACTAAAACACCTTAATAGATTGTTTTAACGTTAAGAGGAGTTTTTCAAATTAATTTGTAGATCATAATTCCATAAATAATGGTAGATTCTATATCTTTTCAATCTCAGATAAAATTCAAAAAATTTTGAATTTCTATCTTTCAAATTTCTTCAGAAACCTCACCGTTCAATCCACAACCACCGCACAAAACATGACAATTCTACGAAGGTATTGAGGTAAGGCATGATTGGGGGGGGGGGGGGGGGGGGGGGGGNGCTAGTTGTGGTGGTAGACAGTGACGATAGTTGTGGTGGGCGATGACGAATTCTTCTAAGTGACAATATGATGGGTGGCGGCGAATGACGGTGGTGGTAGGTGTGGTGGGTGTGGGTGACAGTGGGTGGCGACAGTGGTAAGTGATGAAGGGTGGTGGTGGGTGATAATGGTTATTGACGATGGGTGGTGGCAGGTGGCGATGATAGTAGTGAAATGATAGTGGTAGTGGTAATAAATATAAGAATGAGATGATGATGACAATGGGTGGTAACGGTGGTGGTGGTGGTAGTAGTGGCGGCGGGGTGGTAGAGGGGGGGAGGGGGGCGTGGGGGGGGGGGGGGGGGGGAACGTGATTATTAGTCATACGCCATGTTGATGATCTAGGCAGCACCTTTTTCTTCTTCTACTTCGATTCCTCCACAACTGCTATGGAGGTATTAAGGTAAGGCATGATTGGGGCGAACGTGATTATTAGTCATACGGTATTGATCAGGTGGGTAGCATCTTTTTCTTCTCCTTTTATTAAGTTATTTTAATTAAAGAAATTGAAACCAATCTAATCCCTATTATTTTTTTAAAAAAAATTTGCAAATTTCCTCTAAAATTAAAAACTCAAAAAAATCTCAACCTATCTACATTGCTAAAATATCCCACTGTATGTATTATTGTCCAACACAAATCATTGCATAACTAATTTCAAAAATAAATTACTCAACCTAACTCAAACATCATATTTTAATTACTACCCAATTCAAACCGAAATAACATTTATATCTTAAAAACAAAAGTCACAGTCACATATTACACACGTAAGTCCAACCAAAAATGGACCCATGCTTGAAGGTGCTGTCTAATACAAAAAAAATTTCTATTTTGAAATGCAACCGAAGAAAGCTTAATTTAGGCTTATAAAGCTAAAGAAACTAATGCCTATTAAATAGGAAAAAGTTTCAAATAATTTCTTTCAATGTTATGGTGGTAATCAGATGAATTAAAAGGAAGGTTAGTTCTCCATGCAATCATATCTTAATTTTCCCAAGGAGATTGACAGAAAATTGAAAATAAAAAGATTTCTATGACAATTTAAGCTCCATTTTCATAGCATTTTGTGCACTATCAATACCAGCATGATCAAATTCATAATTAATTAAATAATTTTAGCCAAAAATATGGCATGCCTAAAATAATTTTTTTTTTATTCCTTAAAATTTGAACTGTCTGGTTTGAAGAACTAATCGGTTCATGGGTTTAAGGAAAAACCGACGGATTTAACAAGAAGTTTAATTGCATAAGCAGTCCAACTCCAGGACCGGACCAGTCTAGGCCCTGGTTCAAGGACCAATCGGTTTGACCGGCCGGTCCGGTCCAGTTTTGATAACACTGTGTGAAACTTACTCTTTCCTTTCATTAGGAGCAAACCGTGATTTCAACATCCACACCAACTTTTAGTTCTAACTCCAACCAAACATGTTCAATAACACCACAATTCCTATATCAAGAAAAAATAGTACAATTAATAGGAAAAACACTTAAAAACTTGTGATTTAAAATGTCCAACTACTTGAGTTCATAGAACGAAAAAACTTATGTACGGCCCAATATACTATTGTGGTAGACAAAAACTAAAAACACTTGGCCTTCCACATGCTTGGTCTTGTAAAATCCAGTGCAGAAAATCAGTAAAAAGAAATTACACAAAAAAAATTGAGAAAAAACTGAATGAAATTGTAGTTGACTCAAACTAAGGAAGAGAATGAACCAAAACGACAACTGTGAGTAGGTCTACTTCTGCCATGAGGAAAATACCTGACCATCATTTGTGCCAATTATTGTGCTTCCCCAACATTAAGGTTTCGCATAATCCAAGTGCACACAATTCAATTAACATCTAGTTCACCTGCGCGTAAGTAACCATGAACTGTGTTGTTGCTCCGCTTAATGTCTATTGTTCTGGACATTAAGAACCACTAAGCCCATGTAAAGATTACTATCAAAATTCAAACAAATATCCCCAAGATTACATGTGATATCAATAACCAAACGAATCGTGTAGTGAATGAAATTATACTTCACTGTAGAAGATGAGCCAACAATTCTTGGGCTTCTTGTTTGAAGTAATTAAAG
>CAUOFW020000001.1:6371645-6420180 GCA_963454935.2 Ilex paraguariensis
CTTCTTCTTTTGGCTTTGTTTATATCTTGTTAGCAATTGATTATGTGTCAAATGGGTGGAAGCAATTGCTACAACAACAAATGATGCAAAGGTAGTGCTTAAATTTCTGCATAACAATATATTCACAAGATTTGGCACTCCACGAGCTATTATTAGTGACAAGGGAAAACACTTTTGCAACAAGTTGTTTGATAATCTTCTTTCTAAAGATGGTGTGAAGCACAAGATAGCACTTGCCTACCATCCTCAAACTAATGGCCAAGCAGAAATTTCAAATCGAGAAATGAAGATCATCCTTGAGAAGACGGTCAACACCAATAGAAAGGATTGGGCAAAGAAGCTTGATGATGCTTTGTGGGCATACCGTACAGCCTTTAAAACAACTATCAGGATGTCTCCTTACTGATTAGTGTTTGGAAAGACATGGCATCTTCCTGTGGAGTTGGAGCATAGAGCTTATTAGGCTGTAAAAAAGTTTAATTTTGATTTGAAGGCAGCGGGGTAAATGCAACTTCTTCAATTGAATGAGACGAATGAGTTCCGGAATTATGCTTATGAAAATGCAAAGATCTACAAAGAACGGACGAAGAAGTGGCATGACAAGCAAATTCTCAGGCGTGAGTTCGCACTAGGAAAATAGGTTTTACTCTTCAATTCATGGCTCAAACTCTTTCGGGGCAAGTTAAAATCAAGATGGGCAGGTCCTTACACAATTGATAAAGTTTCCTCTTTTGGAGCAATAGACTGGAAGAACAAGACAGGGAATATATTCAAAGTTAACGGTCAGAGATTGAAGCATTATTATAGAGAACAACTGGAGAGGAACTGTGCATTTATTCCTCTTGGAGATGCTAATTGATGAAGATTGAAAAGTCTGGCTGTAAACATTAGAACAAGCGCTTATGAGAGGTAGCCCATAGAACTTTCTTTTATCTATTTATTCTTTAATAATTTGGATGTTGATGCAGGTTTATTTAGCATGAATAAAGAGCTGAAAATTACAAACTACGGTTGATTCACCATGAAACCAGGGAAGTTACTTTCATTTCTTCAATCTATTTCATTTTTTGCATTACAATGAGGACATTGTTTAGTTTAAGTTTGGGGGTGTAAACTCCTATAGTCATTTGGTCTTCTTGTTTGCTATTTATTAGGAGTCATTTGGTCTTCTTGTTTGCTATTTATTTTATTTTACTTGTGATTTTATAAGTCTTGAGTTGTTGGATTCTCTTATCAAGCATGTATTTGAGTATAATTGAATTCCCTATGACTTTGAAATTTGTGATTGAGGATGGGATTGAGAAAAATTTTCAAAAATTTCTTTTATGTCAGGCTGAGTTTTGTTGGTACTTTGATTTAAATCTTTGTCCTTGAACATAATTGAGCACATAGTCATTTTTTTTCTTTATTCCATTTTGCTTATGAAGAGAAGGAGTTGAATTAACTGGGTTGGGGAAGTTCAATCTTGCTTTGCTCTAGAATCCGTTGATGGATTCTTGAGTCGAAATCCTAGTTGATACCAAATATTAGAGAAATGATCAAGGCAATTTCTTTGTTATTACCAAAAAGCTTTCCCAGCTGTCCTGATTATCATGCTATCATTGCTTGGTGTATTCCCATAGTCAACCCCCTTGAGCCTTATTTTACAGAAGCCTTTATTTGTTCTTTTAACTACATAAGCCATTCCCGTTCTAAGCCTAAAAAAAACTATGATTTACCTTTTATAGTTTGAGAAAATACTTTGGTGGAAATCTACATTTAAAGAGAAAGTTAGTTCAAATGATCAAAGTGTATGAAAAGAGAGAGAGAGAGAGAAAAGTGAACAAAAAAAAAGGGTCGAAATGGTTGAAGATTTGAAAATGCCACAAGAATTGAGGTGGCTGAATGAAAAAGGTGGGAGGCTGGTTAAAATATATATATATATATATATTATTGTTGGGTTTGTCTTTTATTTAGAGGTGATTTATCCATCATGGCAAAAAAAAACAAAAAAATAGAGAAAACTCGATAAGTGGAGTGCAAATCACTTCAGATTTTGTTGAAGGTGTAGTTGGTATTGCTTCATTGATTACAACAACAATATTGTCATCAGTATGAGTATATAGTTGAGGAAGAGTTATGGTTAGAATCCAGTTTGTTTTGATTTACCATATCCATTTCTTTCTTAGCCCTCAACCTGCGGCCTGTCATTACAACCTGATTAAAGACCTTTTGATCTCTAATTTTGGTGTTTGACTACATTAGTGGAGAGGATTTTTGAAAATTAGACTTATGGGGTTAAGTTTTGAAAGAAATATTCTGATTTCAGTTGTTCTACCTTTATCTGAGTTTGCAGGTGGTTTGAAGTTAAATTGACAATATCACACACACACTCAAGGTCTTAGCTTTAGGTTGAAATAAACGCTTAACTCTTACTTGACAAATTGTTAAATTTTTAATTGATTTTCCTTCTATCTTTATTGATAAAAGAGTAAGATACTAGTGATGATATCTAATTCAGATCATGGCTTGGTGAGTGATGAAACTTCTCTGTGGGGTCTAGTTGATAGTTTGTAGTGGTCTTTTATTTTTTTTTTATTCTTTTTGTTTGAGGACAAACAAAGTTGTAATTTTGGGGGTGTTTGATGACTTGCATAATTTCTTATATTTTATCACTTCTTAACTTTAAACTTTAGTCTAATTTTATTTATTTTTGTTGATTTTAGGCTTCATTGTTGTTATTTAAATTTATTTCAGATTTGAAGAAAAACAAAAGGAGATCCAATTTTACAAGCCCATGGTCTAGTGACTCATTACCATTTAAATGAAGAGTTTGGCACTGATGAGAATGCAAAATGATGCAAATTGAGACGTTGAATGCAAAACAAAGCTAATTGGCCGATTTTGGATTGTTTCGACATTGCTTTGTTATCTGGGCATAACTCTCTCATTCGAGCTCTGATTGATATGATTCAAGATGCTATGGAATGCTAAGAACATGTTCTACAACTTTCATGTTTTGAGTTTTGAGAGATATTGGCTGAATCAAGGTCAAAATTGGGCTTGAAGTTGCAACATGTGCACTATTCTGTTCATAGTCCTAGATATATTAGGACTTTATTTTATTTTTAATCTGATTTTAAAAGAGTCATACTAGAACAGGGTTGTAGAGGAGAAGAGGGAGTAATGGATAAAGAAAGAAAAAAAAAAAAAAAAAAAAGCAGCAACTTGGAGAAGGACAACAGCGAGTTGCGAAGGCTGGGAAGGCAACAGTATTTTCCAGTGTTCATTTTCTTCCATTCTTCTCAGAAAAATTATGGTGAATTCATTTATGTTAAATTTAATTTTTAGCATGAACTAAATTTTCTTTATTCTAGGAAAACAATGTAATCTAATTCCGAACTATGCTTGCTTTTCTGTGCTAATTTGAAGTTAATTTCTTTCATGTTTGTCTGATTTATTCTGAGCTTATTTCTTCTAATTAACTGGCCATTAATTGGATGATTTTGATCTTGCAATTTGCTATCGAAAGAGGGAATTATAGCATAGATCTTGGATATTTTGGCATAGGTAAATATAGAGATCGAAAGACTTGTATGAACCTATGTAGTATTAAAATCATTGGTCTTAATACTTTATTGTTTTATTAATTTGCATATTCTTGTGTAAAATGATGAACAAGAATATTTCCAAATTGACTATCGAAATAGGCTTTTGGATGAATTGGAGATTTGCTAACAAATAGAGANGACTTATGGGGTTAAGTTTTGAAAGAAATATTCTGATTTCAGTTGTTCTACCTTTATCTGAGTTTGCAGGTGGTTTGAAGTTAAATTGACAATATCACACACACACTCAAGGTCTTAGCTTTAGGTTGAAATAAACGCTTAACTCTTACTTGACAAATTGTTAAATTTTTAATTGATTTTCCTTCTATCTTTATTGATAAAAGAGTAAGATACTAGTGATGATATCTAATTCAGATCATGGCTTGGTGAGTGATGAAACTTCTCTGTGGGGTCTAGTTGATAGTTTGTAGTGGTCTTTTATTTTTTTTTTATTCTTTTTGTTTGAGGACAAACAAAGTTGTAATTTTGGGGGTGTTTGATGACTTGCATAATTTCTTATATTTTATCACTTCTTAACTTTAAACTTTAGTCTAATTTTATTTATTTTTGTTGATTTTAGGCTTCATTGTTGTTATTTAAATTTATTTCAGATTTGAAGAAAAACAAAAGGAGATCCAATTTTACAAGCCCATGGTCTAGTGACTCATTACCATTTAAATGAAGAGTTTGGCACTGATGAGAATGCAAAATGATGCAAATTGAGACGTTGAATGCAAAACAAAGCTAATTGGCCGATTTTGGATTGTTTCGACATTGCTTTGTTATCTGGGCATAACTCTCTCATTCGAGCTCTGATTGATATGATTCAAGATGCTATGGAATGCTAAGAACATGTTCTACAACTTTCATGTTTTGAGTTTTGAGAGATATTGGCTGAATCAAGGTCAAAATTGGGCTTGAAGTTGCAACATGTGCACTATTCTGTTCATAGTCCTAGATATATTAGGACTTTATTTTATTTTTAATCTGATTTTAAAAGAGTCATACTAGAACAGGGTTGTAGAGGAGAAGAGGGAGTAATGGATAAAGAAAGAAAAAAAAAAAAAAAAAAAAGCAGCAACTTGGAGAAGGACAACAGCGAGTTGCGAAGGCTGGGAAGGCAACAGTATTTTCCAGTGTTCATTTTCTTCCATTCTTCTCAGAAAAATTATGGTGAATTCATTTATGTTAAATTTAATTTTTAGCATGAACTAAATTTTCTTTATTCTAGGAAAACAATGTAATCTAATTCCGAACTATGCTTGCTTTTCTGTGCTAATTTGAAGTTAATTTCTTTCATGTTTGTCTGATTTATTCTGAGCTTATTTCTTCTAATTAACTGGCCATTAATTGGATGATTTTGATCTTGCAATTTGCTATCGAAAGAGGGAATTATAGCATAGATCTTGGATATTTTGGCATAGGTAAATATAGAGATCGAAAGACTTGTATGAACCTATGTAGTATTAAAATCATTGGTCTTAATACTTTATTGTTTTATTAATTTGCATATTCTTGTGTAAAATGATGAACAAGAATATTTCCAAATTGACTATCGAAATAGGCTTTTGGATGAATTGGAGATTTGCTAACAAATAGAGAGAATTAATTTCAATTAGTTAGATGTGTAAAGCATAGTGAGTGATTAGGTGAAATCGATTTCCTAGAAGTTTTCTTTCCCATTGATTGAATCTTCGAACACCATTTTTCTTTTCCTTTGAGTATTTTCTTGAATTAATTTTATTTTAAATTGCAATTACAAAAATCTTAGTGACTTTTCTAAATAAAGTCAAGATTAGTATAAATTTGGTATTTGTCAAAAGGAAGTTACCAATCCCTGTGGACGATACTCTTCTCATCATTTTACTATAAAACTACGATACTGTACACTTGCAGTTTTGCATCGATCAGATATCACGAATAATTTTCACCATCTTATTTAACTCAAACACTCCTTCCTTGACTGGTTCTATCCTCTTACAATTCCCACCGCCAAGCCAAATCTCATTCTCAAAGTTATGTGGCGTCGAGGTCCTATAAAAGATCATCTCCTTGTGATTGGAGGTCACAATGAAGTTGAAAACATCCCTGAGGACTTTGCGATGAGCAAAATCGAAACCAAGCTCTGTTGGGTTCTTTCCCGGACAGTAATGGTAGCCCAATATTTTGTTGTTCTCATAGTAGATGGCACCTTTAAAAAACCAGTGACCGATAGAGAACACAATGTAATCCAGTCCCTGATATTGTTTAGTCCATGTCTCTCCCTCCCCATAAATCACAAATGATTTACACTTGGAAATTGATAATGCATTTTCTTTGAAGCAAACTATCAAACACGTGGTGGGTGTTGAGGATATGAAGGGGTGGAGGCAGAGTAGGAAGGGGAAAATGAGAGAGGTAAGAGAGAAGTGGTATGTTCAGAGTAAAACTTTACATGTTCAAAAAATCCAGAGTGTACCTGAAACAGAGGATCTTCTATGTCTGCCTTTCTCCTCTCCTTCTCTCCTATGCCTTTCGTTTGTCTCTATGTTTGTTGTAGCTGTCCTAATGCCACTATTAAGTGTAAGATTTGAGATTGGGAGAAGATTTGAGATAGATTTCATATGATAGAGACGTGATAGATTGGGAGAGAGATAGAGGCAAGCGTGAAAGGGAGAGGCGTGTGTGAGCGAGATAGAGGTAGAAAAGAGAGGGAGAGGCGCGAGATAGAGGGGCGCATCAGAGATTGAGGCAGAAGTGAG
The DNA here is from genome assembly GCA_963454935.2 of Ilex paraguariensis. Taxonomy (NCBI): domain Eukaryota; kingdom Viridiplantae; phylum Streptophyta; class Magnoliopsida; order Aquifoliales; family Aquifoliaceae; genus Ilex; species Ilex paraguariensis. The sequence goes on from CAUOFW020000001.1 coordinate 6,377,974, forward strand.
GGGGAGAGGCATGAGACAGAGGCCTGTGTTGAGTGGGAAAAAAATATAGTACTCATTACTGACCGTTAAATCATAATTTTTGAGATGATTTGAACTGTCTTTTATGCTGAGATTATACTGTCCGTTAGATGTGTTTATGTTTTATCTCAAAACGATCTGAACCTCTCTTTGTCTTTTGGATTCAAATTTCGTTCTATTGTATTATATAGATAATGTTACTGATTTCTTGATACAGATTTATTTATTTGAGGGTGTAAATTGAGATTTTTTTATCTTTGAGAGTGTAAATTAAGATTCAAACAATCTTTCGATATACAATTTATAATTAACCCAATTTCATATAAATTTAAAAACCACAAGGTCCTTCTCGTAAACAGTTCAATAAATAAGACCACCTAAAGGGAAAAGGTGGAAAATTATAATCTTTTAATGAATACTTAATTACATTCAAGATGTATTAGATCATTTTTGGACGTTACTTGGTCTGTAAATTTGACATTTAAGTTGCATGTGCATCAAATATTCAAGCTATATTGTGTATTAACTCATGGCCTAGCCTGAACTATTGACAGCTCCATGGTCTACCCATGGAAAAACACATGTCATTGATTGGCGGACTAAGCATGTCTGACCCTTCAAGGCATAGTGAGTCTAGTGAAAATTGGGTTAAGATGTTCAAATTTCTTAGCATGGTTTACATTGAAAGCACAAAGTTGAAGATTATAAAGGCAATTTTAGACTAAAATTTACTTTTACGACCCTGTTTTCTTCTTAATTAAGGGCGTCGTGAGACATGCAGAGATGGCAAAGCCTAGGCAAAGAGTAATTGGAGTCAAGCTGGCTCTGAAGATGGGTTTTAAAGATCACACTCACCAAAATTTTTACCGAATCTCTTCACAATAAATTGGTATGAGTTGTTGAATTAATGATGCCACTAACACCAACTAAATATTCGATACTTATCATTTGGTACAAAGATTTTGGTGTACATTGCTTCTTCTTCTTCTTTTTTTTATTTCTGATATGGAATATTATTTTTTAAGAAAAAAATTAGCTAAAATTGTGCTCTTTAAAATAATTTTGCAAAAAACAAAAAGTAAATAAATTTACTTCACAAAATGAGTTATTTAGACAAGTGCCTATTTTTGCATTTTCTTTTTGTATATTGCTCATTTAGATGGAATAATGTTTGTTGTCCAACGTTGACAAAATTGTTGATAAATGAGAACGATCGCAGAGGTGATTTTATCTTTGAAATTACACATATATCTATACTACTTCTAAATATCAATATCAAAGAAAAAATTTTGAATACCTAATTTATCCTTCTCAAAATGCATAATAATATCACCATCCACTCTTCAAGATTCACATTTATTATATTTCCATTATGGTTATTAGTAATGATATAGTGGCATCCACAATGTATCCTCTTATTGAAAAACTAAAGATACTCATCTCTCCTTTACATTACCCAGTGAACAAGAAACTAATCAAAGTCACACTAACATTGATGTCACTATTATTATTATTTATAATATGAAAATTTACTCTCTCTTTTTACTATCCCTACTAAAACAATCCATTTAGAAACTAGAGATACTCATCTATCCTCCCCTATATATAGTGAACAAACAAGTAATCTAAAACTATAATCAAAAGTTATATCGTGAAGTGTGCTGATATATTCTAAGTATCTTTAGATATGACGAGTATTGTATTGAGAGTTCCATCGTAAAGAAGACAAATTATTCGTGGTGTGTTTCATCAAAAAATCTTATTGTTTGCTTTCCTCATAGTTGTCTCAGTATGATAGTACTATCTTTTTATTTGAATGAGAAACCAAGCTTGCAATTTTAAAAAGTTCCTTGCCCAAAGCTCTAAATTTGTGTCATTAGAATTTCCAACACTTGAGAAATGGTATTATAGAATAAATTTTTACCTATTTTGATGGGTTATCTTCCATATTTCTACTACTTAGAAGAACTACATGGACAACAAATCTATAATATATAATAATCCAAAAGGCTGCAGCTTGGGCTGATGTTTTCACTCTCAAATGTATACCAATAATATTTTTTAATTAATTGCATGCAATAAAATCGACAAATTTGAGTCATGACCTTCTAGGTAAGTCCTTCCATCTCTCATATTTGAAAAGCTTTTTAAATTGGGATCCTAGTATCGTATATACAAAGTAGCTACTAAATACTTCTCTTTGAAAAACCAAAAAATCTTTTTTTGTCTCAAGTCTTGAGCAAGTTTAAACATAGTTGGTAGCATAAAACTAGGACTCGCAATTCTAGACCCGACTCGTGAAACTAACACGAATTTAGTGAGTTTAGGTGTAGTTTTAATGAGCTTAGGTGGTTAACAGGTTAACTCGACAGACCAGTGAAATAAATGAATCGATTTCGTGTTAAACTCATAAACTTGTTTAAACCCATTAACAGTGGAACTATAATTTTTTTTTTAAAAAAAGTTAGGTCTCTCAACATCTATCTCATCTCACCCAAATTTAGTAGTCATTTAATGTTTATTTTTTGTCTTTATTTTTTTGCTCAACAATGATTTATTGTTATAGTAAACAGGTCAAACAAGTGTAATGTGTAGCAAGTTGATGATTTTTCATGTATACTCGAAATACTCTAACTTATTATCTTATTTAGTGGGTGACACACGGATTGTATCGGGTAACCCGTTTAATAAATGATTTGTGTATGGGTGTGATAGTTGCACTCGTTTATATAAACGAATGGTGTATGAATGGAGGGTTTTTTAATACAAACCAGTTCCATCCGACATGAAATCGTTTCATTCGACACGATTGTTAGGCCTACATAAAACAAAGATGATTGTATTTTCAAATCTAGAATACTTTTAGAAAACTTCTGTAATATCTATAAATTCAATATGTTTTATCAAGAAATCGGAAGCTAAACCAAAATATCAACACCTTACCTCAGGAGTAGTATTCATCGAAAAACTTATGTATTATTTTAAGGGGGGAAAAAGGTGCAAGAATATTGAAAAACTAGAAAAGAAAATTAATGGCATGTACCTTTTGTAGTTTTTGAAGTTAGTTTCAAGAGACATTGAAACATCAATCAATTGGGCTTCTCCAAATGATAAAAATGTGATAAACATTTTCCCATTATTTATTAGAATTCATACTTTTTTAAGCACTAGTTGGTACACACATGCGTTGCACGTGACCTAGGTTGAAGTATAATTTTTGTTTATGCGGTTTAAGATTTGTACTATTCAAGTATGAGTCATGTTTCAACTTTATTCTTGAAATTCCAATTGGAACAATCAAGTCCTTAATGTTTTAATTGATTTCAATACCAAAGCAATGTTTTGCAATTTTTTATTTTTGGCATTTCAAATTTAAAATAAAAATATTGTTGTTGAATCAGATCTCGACATGAGGTGCACATCTTGTTGAATATTTTTCAACCTATTTATTGAAATGGTTGATTATATATGAGCCACATTTTAGGCCATTTGGACATGAGTTTGTCTTAGTTTCAAACCAATGCTAGCCCACCATGTACTTATACTCATGTTTTTTTTTTATCTCTTGTGGCCAACATCTCAATTTCTTATGTCAGAGACATGCTTGCTAATTTCTATCACACCCACAAAATGAATAGCAATTGTTATTGTCCCTCGGTTGGTGCCACCTTTACTATCATAGATGCTATGCAGCCAACATGGATGGGCTCAACTGTATGAGTGTGCCCCCACCACTGTCTTGAGTGCTGTACATTAACTATTCAAGCCATATCTTCTTTGTATAGAGATCTATTATATTTGATCTTATTATAATTTGTGTAATTGGAGTGGCTTTTATGTATTAAGGGTGGGATGAGTTTATCATAGAAGGATTCATGTTTCGCTTCTTCAAGTGGTTCCTTGAGTTTTTGCCAAGAATTGAACCCCCTGTTGTACCTATGTGGATTTCACTTCCTAGGCTTCCAATCCATTTGTTCAATAGGAAAATTTTAAGGGATATACTAAGTCTTGTGGGGCGAATCTTGGTGATTGATGTGCCTACTTTGCAATTGATCAGACCTGGTATAACTAGTGTTTGCGTGGAAGTTAATCTTTTAGCTGATAACCCTAGCAGGTTTTGGTTAGATATGGGAGGTGCTAGTGGGAGGTGGCAAATGATTATATATGAAAAAGATTGCGAGTACTGTGTTGTCTATTTGAAACATGGGAATGATGTCCAGAATTGTCAAAAAAGGAAAAAAGATGAGGGTAGGTTGGATGGACAGAATGAAAATGATGTGGTTTCTGATATTGGAGGGATTATAGAGAAGGAGGGGAGGGATAAACAAAGTGAGTAGGGTTGACAAGTAGTGAAATGGAAAGGGACCATTAAAGGGAAAGCCAAAATTGATAAGGGAATTTTGAATCCAGATTTATTGAAAGAGAGCAAATAAGGTAGTGAGGTATCTTAGAAGGAGACATGGTGTATTGTAGAGGAGGGGGAGCATTCTAGTAAGGATTTAGTATCAGATTCTTTGGAGATTTTGGTGGAAGGAGGTTTATGCCCTAGCATTCAAGGCCAAAAGGCTATGCAGGAAGAGATACATCATTATGAGGAAAATTTTTCTCCAAAGTTTGGTTGTTAGCTATCTAGTTTTGATGAGAGTGGTAAGTGTTTGGAGAAAGAAGCTGTTATAGTTCCTAAGACTTTGCAGGGGGCAAGAGGGTTGAGGCTCTAAAGATGGAATATGATGAGGTTTTTAAGGTAAAGTAGACTAATGAAGTTATTATGCTTTCTTCTGAAGAAAACAGTTTGAGTTCTAAGTTTGCTAAGGTTGATAAAGTGAAGGAGGGGGAAGACAGGATGAAAGAAGAGATTGGTTGTGTTGTTCCAAACAAACAGTTATCCTCTTTAGAAGGTTCATCTTTTTTTGTTGATCATCATTATGTGAATAAGGGGATTTCTTCTTTTTCATTGGATGATGACAGGGGTTTAGTTAGAAGGAAGGAGTCTCCAGATAAGAGTTACTCATCGAATAAGGGTAGCTCTAATGAAGATAGAGATGTTATGTACAAGGAAGAGCTCAGAGTTGAGGATTCAATGGATTCTGGATCCATGGCTTTGGAGTTTTCTTCTACAGAAGTTTGTACTAAACTGAAGTATAGAGGTAATGTTGTTTCTCTTTTTCAATGATCAATTTTCTTATCTTGGAATATGAGGGGAGCAGGTAAATCTATTCAAAGGAGAAGGCTAGATAAGCTAATTAGGATTCATGGGGTGTGTATGGTTGCTATCTTAGAACCAAAGTTGGGTGATAGGAGGTTGCATGGTTTTTCTTCTATTATGAATATGTCTCACTATATGGCTAATGGTTTGGCTAAGAAAAATATCTGGGTTTTATGGGATGATAGGGTATGTGTTAAGGTGATTTCTCAACATGAACAAGCACTAACTATGGAGGTATCTTATCTAGGCTCTGATGTGGTTTTTGTTTCAATAGTATATGCAGAGTGTGATCATATTTTAAGAAGGTTTTCTGGGAACATTTGTTGGGTCTATCTATTTCTTCTTCTTCCCTTTGGATGGTGGTGGGGGACTTCAATGTTGTACTAAGTTCTGAGGAAAGGTTAGGGGGATCATATCCCTCTGCTGTAGCTATGAGGGAGTTTAATGATTTTATTCATAATCCTAAATTGATGGATGGAGGTTTTATTGGTAGTAGGTTTTCTTGGTGTAACAATCAACAAGGAAATGCGAGGATGTGGCAAAGAATTGATAGAGTTCTTTTGAATGCTATGTGGGGATCTTCATTTGGAAAGATAGAGGTGATGCATTTGGCTAGGGGAGGTCTGACCACTATCCTTTGCTCATTAAATTCTTGAATGCTCAGCAGCAGATAGTGTCCTACTTCAAATTTCAAGATATGTGGGTGAAGGATAAAGGTTTTTTCCTTTAGTTGCTTCTAAGTGGAGTGGGAATTATGATGGAAACCCTATTGAGAATGTGTTTCTGAAATTGAAGTTTCTTAAATGTCATTTGAAGAAGTGGAATAGGGAGATGTTTGGGAACATTTTTGATAGAATAAAAGCTAACGAGTTAGAGGTGCTCAAGGTTGCTAATTTTTTTCTACAAGGAAAGGTCCCACGATCTGTTAATTCTACCCTTTTGGCTTTGATTCCAAAGAAGGTAAACCCAATATCTTTTGTTGATTTTAGACCCATTAGTTTGTGTAACTTTCTGTATAAGATTTTTACCAAGTTGTTATCTAGAAGGTTGGCTTCTCTTTTGCCTATGCTGGTTTCTGTTGAACAGCATGGTTTTGTGAGGGGTAAAAATGGGGGAGAATGTGTGTTCTTGGCTCAGTTGATGGTGGTGGATTTGGATAGAAAGGTGGAGGCTGGTAATTTGATGCTTAAGTTGGACATGTTGAAAGCCTATGATAGGCTAGAGTAGGACTTTCTTTTGAATACCCTGACCAATTTTGGTTTTTCTAGCTTGTTTGTACAAATTATAGCTAATTGCTTGGAAAACCAGTTTATTTCAATTTGTGTGAATGGAGTAATGAAATGATTTTTCCCTACATCTAGGGGTTTGAGGCAAGAAGATCCTATTTCCCTGTGTCTTTTTATTCTAGCTGAAAAAGTGCTTAGTAGGGGTTTGAAAAGGGCTTATCAAGAGGTTCTAATTAAACATATTCATCTGGGAAGGGATGCAAAATTGATTAGTCATCTGCTGTTTGCAGACTACACATTAATATTTCTAAGGGGGAATAAGAGATCTTTGAAGAATTTGTTGAGATTCCTGAGGATGTACAAGGGGAGCTCTGGTCAAAGGGTTACTATGCAGAAAAGTTCAATGTTCTGTTCTAAGCACATTTCTTCTGAAAGAAGGCATGCTTTGTCAATGATGGCTGGTATTCCAATATAGAGCTTTCCTTTAACTTACTTAGGTTGCCCTGTTATTCAAGACAGAAGCAGGGTCAGGTATTTTGAAGGATTATTGTTGCAGTTCAGGAGGAGATTAGAGGGTTGGTATACTAGATTATTATCTAACATGGGGAGGGTGGTTTTGGTTCAGTATGTCCAATCTGTTATTCCTATGCATTTGTTTGCTTGCTTGAATTTACCTAAAAATGTGATTAATAAGCTCAATTCTTTGATGGTAGGTTTTATTTAGTCTAATAAGCTTGATATGAGAATAAGACATTGGGTGGCATGGGATAAGATAACTAGGCCTAAAGTGGAGGGTGGTTTAGATGTGAAAAGGTTTGAGGATGTGCAAGCAGCCTTCAGGATGAAGCAGGTTTGGAATGTGTTACAGGGGTCCTCCTTGTAGGCTCAAGCTTTCTCTACCAAGTTTTTGAGGGGAAAGCATTTGATGAGTTGTGGAGCTAGAATTCACTTTATGTGGTTTAATGCTTTAAAGCCTTATCTTAAAAAGTGGTGAATTTTTCAAAGTTGTTAGTTGGGAATGGTGTGCACACTGATTTTTGGTGTGATAATTGGCTAGGGGAGGGTGTTTTGTTGAATAAGATAGAGAGAGTACCTCACTTCTTTCCAAAGATTGCCGATCTTTTTCTGCACTCCCAATGACAGTTGAGTGGGGTAAAGGATATGCTAACTGAGCATGTCAAGGAGTGTGTGGTCAGGTCAGGGGTGACTTTGTCTGTTCTTGTTGATAAATTGGTATGGAAAAAGGCAAATTCTGGGAAGTTCTCTATTAAATCAGTCTGGCCGGTGATTAGGAGTCAGGGGAAAGTGAATGATACTTCTACTCTTATTTGGAAGACTAGTACTGCTCCTAGTGCTCTTTTGGTAGGGTGGAAAATCTTGTGGAAGGCTCTTCCATTAGATTCAAATGTTAAGAGAATAGGGGTTGTTGTGGTTAGTAGATGCTGCATGTGTTATCATGTTATTGAGAATGAAGAGCATTTGTTTTTAGGTTATGTTTATGCTAATGCCATCTGAGATAGGTTGGCTACTATTGGTGGTTTTCAGCTTATAGTTGGGGAAAATCCTTTGTTGAGGTTTAAGAGGTTGTGTAGAGTTTTTAAGAGGCAATATATGGGGCATGGATTGATTAGAAGTATTGCGTTGTTGGTTTTTTTGGCAAATCTGAAAGGAAATGTGCAGAAGGGTGGCTGGTGAAGGTAGATTGCTTTCTTATTCCATATTTACTAAAGTTTGTAGTATTCTCAAGTATCAAGCCAAGAATGTGAGGCCTAGGGTGCATGAGGATGAAGTAGGCAAGGTTTTTTTGGGAGAATTTAAAGGTAAAGGTGTCTTGTCATATGGTCGGGAGTGTTGTCTGGGTGAAATGGTTGTGCCCTCCTGCTAGGTGTCTAAAATTAAACACTGATGGGCTTCTTAAGGTAATCCTAGCCTTGCGGGTGGAAGGGTTGTTCTAAGGAATGAATGGGGAAGGGTAGTCTTAGCTGCTTCTTTCTTTTTCGATGAATGTACCAACATGGCAGCTGAGTTTAGAGCCTTGCTGGATGGTTTAAGGTTGGTGTAGTAGTATGATCTGTTGGCATACAAGATCTTTATTGAGTGTGATTCCATGGTGCTTGTGAATTCTGTGATGGGGAGATGTGTTTGTGCTTAGCCTTTTTTTAGTTTGTTGAGGCAAATAGAGGAGATGCTGAATTATGGGGACTTTCAGGTGTCACATGTTTATAGAGAAGCTAATGTAGTTGCTGACAGGTTGGTGAATCAGGTTGCGAAGCTCAAGCAGTCTGTTGATTTGTTCTGGTCCTTTGAGCATGCCTTGTGATGTTAAATTGGCGTTGTTGCAAGACAAGAAGATTCTGCCTGTTCTGAGGACCAGAAAGTTTCTGGTTTATGATGATATGGGTTGAGATTGGTCATTCTTCAGCTGTGAAGGTGCAGCCTGCTTAAGTGTTCAAGAGTATTCACTTTTTATTTCAAAAATTCTTTTGTAAAAAGAGTTGATTATAAAAGCAAGTTGTGTGCTTCCCCTTCATCGTAATTCTTTTAAATAATGAAATAAAAAAATGTGGCTTTACGAAAAAAAAATTTATACTTAACATATGCCCTTTGCAATTCATTAAACATTTTGGACTTTTTATGACTTTTTGTGTCCCTTCACTTGCACTAAGCTCTTTTAACTTATGTAACTTTGATTTGTAATGACATACTATTTATCATCTTTTATTACCTTAAATGATAGTTGCAATTATACTTCCATCATTTAAAGAAGAAAAAGAGATGGCACTTGAATAAAAATGTCTATTAATTTTCTCATAGAGTAATATACACCATTGACGTATTAAATTGTCTTTGTTAAAATCAAATAAAATAAGAGATTAGGGTATGATTGGATATAGAAATGTATGTAAGGATAATATAGGAAATTAAAAGTTTTTCATGCTAAGACACTTTTATAAGTAGTATAGATATAGATATAGATATTTATGGGTGTATGATTTCATGCCTTCAAATTTTATTTTTATAAATATCAATTTGATTAGTGTGTGCCATGCCAAATGCCCAAGATAGATTATCCACATTTGAGAACTACACTTCTTAGTAAATTATCTTCTATCCAATGGATTGTTATGCGATACATTATTTAGATCTATGTATTCAAAAAAGAATGTGTGCATATTAATATAGATATGAAACGTTAAATTTCCTCCCCAACAAATTGAACTCTAGGGCGATGGCGATGGTAGATGAAAAGAAAACCAAGTAGTAGTTGCATTAGAAATGAACATGTTGGATGGATACATATAGAGAGGATGGTGCAAAATCTGTTGGGATTGGAAAGAATTCCATCGGAAATGTTTGATTCTATAAATGTTTATCAATTATGATAAGGATAAATGTTGATATTTCTCATGGTGGTCATGATAACACAATTCTTTATTGAAAAACTATTTTATATTAGTTTTATCTAGTCTTTCATGATTCTTCCAATGAAACAATTGAAAAATGGAGGAAGGAGGACATGAGAGTAGAGGGATTGTTTCCTAATTTTCAGTAATAAAAATTCAAGCAAAATATTGAAATTTTCATTCCACTATGTCCCCAAACTTCTACATAAAGAATTATTTGAGAACTTTTATAATAATTGTATGCAATAGTTTATGCTCAAAAAGATTCACGTGCAACGCTCGTAGATATCAACTAGTACTATTAAAAGTTAGGTCTCTAACAAATTTATCTATGTGACCAATTTACCTTTTTATGACCGTTCAAAAAAAAATGAATTCTTTATATACTTTTGATTAGCATAAACTTGATTGACCAATGACCATTTGGACCCTTTGCTATTTTAAATGGAGAATATTGTAAACAATGTTTTGGCCCTTTGTCATAATTCCCATATGAATGGGTTCTAGAATTACTAGCAAATATAAAATGCAGGCAATACAATTGCACGGGAGAATTCTTACAATAGATTGAGGTAGCAATCGCCTATATGATGAACCTGAAACAACCATAAAGTCAGAAAAGGGGTCAGACGAACACCCGACTTATCCCTTCCGAAGCTTAAGTTAGTGTAAGATTGGAAGGCTTGAGCACACTGTATTATCTATCTCAGTTCAGTTTTGCATACCTTTGTTCATTTTCTGAGGTGTATTTATACTTGGGTTAGCAATGAGTGTAAAGGCACTGGGGTCTCATCTCAACATTTAATGTCCCGCACTCTTACCCATGCGTAATGAGTGTCTTCTACTCAGATCTTCGTGCCTAGCTTACTTGGCCGATAGGGTAACTCCTCGGCGCATGCCGAACATTTACGACCCTATCCCCAGTCAGTTATCTTCTGATTGGTGCTCTGATGCCTACTCTTGAGCATTCAATCCTCGGGGAACACTACTTCTAAGGGTCTATGGTCAATGCCACAACCATTAATACTCAACAATCATGACTGCTGGTTTTCGGGTCTCGAGAGTGCAAGGGCTCATTAATAGTCTTGTCTTAGTCACTCACATCGTCATAAATGCATTGTCAAGTCACCTTAAATGCTAGTGTTGGTACATGGACTCGGCTCCTTCGAGCCATTACCCCTCGGCTCCATTTCTCGGCGGCTTTTGAGCTGTATAACGGCTATATTTTTACACGTATCGATCTGGGGGCTGCTGAGCCCCCTAAAATCCCATCAATTGCCCCTAGCTACTGTTCTCTTTGCGGCGAGGGATAGGTGGTGCAAGGAGATTGGTGGCTTTGCGGACACACCTATTCAATAGGGCAGTTATTGGCACGTCTTGCACCGTCTTTTTCAAACTTCCTAATGATTATTTGTCTTTTCGATTCCCGCCCTCCTAGCAAGGTATAAATAGGAGTTTGTTCAGGCTTTTTAGCACTTTTCATCTTTGATTTCTCCTCAGCAATCAACTCCTGAGCATTCTTCTATAACCCTCTAAGCACTCTCCTTGAAGATCTGTCACCTATAGTACTTCCCTCCTCTCGAGTTTGTTTCTCATTTCTTCTATATTTCTCTTAGAACCCACCCCATGGCTAGAACCCGTAGAACAGTAGAAGGGGCACCCTTTAGGGCTAGGGTCAATCGTAAGTTGAGGAGGACCAAGGTAACAAAGATAATATCCAAGCATTTAGGGATAAATACCAAATCCCCGAGCCCATTTTCACCTTCCCTTTCAATTCCCAATACCACCGTAGGGATATAGGGAGTGTAGACATGATGCTCTTCTAGACCAAAGCCATCATGGAAATGGGAGTTACCTTTCCTTTCCATCCCCTCCTTCTGAGGATGATGATGCACTTGAATCCTTTCCCCCTTTAAAGTGGCGTTAACTTCTTCAAGCTGGTCATGGTCGTAGTTGCCCTCAATGCTCGACTTGGGGTAAATCTGGGGTTAGAAGAAATATTGTTCTGCTACGACTTGAGGCTAGTAGTTGGGGGTAAGTACTACCACCAGTCTCGGGGCCCCTCCATGTACCTAGTGACCCATATGCCCGACTCGGACAAGGGGTATGTTAATGATCTGATCATGCTTGGCAATAGTTGGGAGAAAGGAATGGGCCCGAGTATGACGGATTGTACTGCCCCAAAATGCCGAGAGGTCGAGGTGTGAATTGTGCGTTCTGGGATTGTTCAGCATTTTGTTGTCGTTTCTTGCAGAAGGATACAGGCGTGAATCTGCCCAGCCTCTGAGGTCCCAAGTCAAGTTTGAGGATCAATTGAAAGTTTGGTCTTACAACCAGGCTAACTCCTTCTCCCGAGTAACACATGTCCTACTCGGCTACCAGCCCACTTACACCCGGGTCTCTCAAGTCCCTCTACCTTTTGAACCATCCATCAAGCAAGATCACTTCTCGGAGGAGGAGGAAGAGGAAGAGGACCTCGAAGCTGAGCCAGACAAAGACGCTGAGCGCACCCCTTCTCCAGAAATGTTCAACTTTCCTCGCATCACCTCGGAGATGCTTGAAGCCCGATCAAGGGGCGAGACTCTTGGGGGTTGGTGGACCTTCTGGAACTGCCCCAATTGTCCCCTTCTGCCTTTTTCCCCGCCACATCGACGGCCTCCTCCTTCATCGCCAAGTCAACAAGAGCCCCCGGCTCCGGTGGTCCTGCCGAGGGACCCTCCACCCAGGCGACAAATGCCCCCCTCGAATGATAGGCCCAGAGACCGACACAATCGGGACCCCGAGGAATCTGAGGAGCATCTGACCAAGCAGCGCCATGATGTCCCAGCTCCAGAAACGTCAGCTGAGTGGGCCCCCCTGAGTACATACAAGGAAGGGCGTCCCGTGTTGGAGTCTGACTCCATCATTGAGTCCCCGGACGTCGCTTTTGCCATTTCTGGGAGTTTTCAGCTCGACACTGACATGGCCACATATCAAGGCTATGGGGATAATAGGCTCCTGCAAGGTATTGTCCATAGCAACATGTTGGGTGAGTGTGCCGATGATCATTAACTTTCTGCTTTGCTTATCTGGCCATCTTTTACTTAGGTGTTTTTGCTTTCAGGCATGCCAGCAAATGGGGACCGTTATTAACCATTTCTGGTAGTACAAGCAGAAAACGAGGAATGCCTGGAATGAGCTGGCTCAAAAAGAGGAGGACATAAAAGGGGTGGAAAAGACAGTCAGCGACCAAACCAAACACTTCGCCGACCTGATCCGTAAGGACGAGGCCTTCACTTTCAAGCTAGACAAAACCAAGGAAGCCAAGGCCACGGCCGTGAAGAGATTGGAGGAGATCAAGCTCTAATTTTCTGCCTCTGACGTCAAGCTGATTGACGCTGAGGCCCTTATTCATGAGTTGACTGCCAAGGTACACGCTCTACAGGCAGAGAAGACGAAGGAGTCTGAAAGGAACAACAAGGTGTTGCAAGACTTGTTCAACCAATGCCAAGATGATATGGTCCCAACCTTCAAAGAAGGGAAGAGGAAGGCTTACAAACATGGCTAGGATGATGCCTTACATGTCGCCCATGGGGATCCTAAAGAAAGGACTATTTTCGAGTAGTAGTCTTAGCCCGAGCCGACCCTTGATGGAACAAATGAAAGGGAGGGAGGTGCCAAAGGCCAAAATGAACCCATCACACTTAGTGATGGTTCTGATCAGCCATCTTCTCGTCCTCCTCCCGACTAGAGTGGTGACCTCCCCCAACTCCCGCCCCTTATTGTCCCCAGGGTGCATGACCTCGAGCTTAATGAAATACTTGGCATTGAGGGGGAGTTGCTAAGGAGACTAGCGAGCTCAGTGGTGAAGAAGTCGGCGGCGAAGATCAAGTTGACGCAGCAGGCTCTGGGGGTTCCTAGTTTTGCTTGTACTTGTCCTTCCTCTTTCTATTCTGTAAATCTCTCTTGTGTGAGCTCTCGAGGATGCAAAGCCCGTTTTATGTCAATGAAATTTTCTTTTTACTTATGTTGTGATCTCCATTTTGCTGAACCTTTCTCCAAACTTTGGACTTATAAAATTTTGAATAAAGCACAAGTTTTTTGTGGTCTCTAGGCCAGTTTTATACCCCCCAGGGTCGTGCCCCTAATCATCCGAGCACTAGGCTTGTTTAAGCTTTTGAGGCGTTGCTCCAAGGGTGGAGTCTTACACCCCTTAGGGTCATACCCCTAACGACCGATCACAAGGCTCGTGTTAAAGTGTGTTGCTCCAAGGGTGGAGTCTTACACCACTCAAGGCCATACTCCTAACGACCGAGCGCTTGACTCGTGTTAAACATTTGAGGGTATTACTCCAAGGGTGTGAAGTCTGATAAATCTCGGGGTCGTACCCCTAACGACCGAGCCTTTGGCTTACGTTGAGCTTTTGAGGGCGTTGCTCCACCCCTCGAAGTCATACCCCTAACGACTGAGCACTTGGCTCGTGTTAAACATTTGAGGGTGTTGCTCCAAGGGTAGAGTCTGATATTCCTCGGGATCTTACCCCTAACGACTGAGCGCTTGGCTCATGTTAAGCATTCAACCAAAAGCAAAGCCTAAGATCCAGTTTAATAAAAGTATTTCTTCATATTCGATACATTCCAAGGCCGAATTACATCGTTACCATCCATATCCTATAACCTATATGCACTAGTGCCCCTCACAGCAATCACTTTGTAAGGGCCTTCCCAATTGGGGCCAAATTTTCCTTCAGTGGGTTCCCGAGCAGTGCCCACCACCTTGCGCAACACCAAGTCTCCTACTTGGAAGTTCCTCGTTTGGACCTTCTTTCCATGTTGTCTTAACAGTTCCCCTTGGTATTTCACCAGCTTGATGGATGCCAGCTCCCTTCGCTCTTCAGCCAAATCAAGGTCTTTGGTGTGATCATTGCCCCCAAACTCAAAGGTTGGGCTTCGCATCATTGGAAGTCCTACTCACAATAGGATGATAGCCTTGACCCCATATGTCATGGCATACAATGTCTCTTCTGTTGAAGTCCTCAGTGTCATCCTATAGGCCCATAACACATTAAGTAATTCATCGGCCCACTTTCCTTTTGCCTTTTCCAGTCTCTTTTTAATTCTAGCCAACACTGTCTTGTTTGAGACCTCCGCTTGTCCATTACTCTACGGGTAGGCTGGCGTGGAATAATAATTGTGTATTTCAAATTTTAAACAGAATTCTTTGAATAAGCCACTATTGAATTGGGTACTATTGTCCGACATGATGGCCTTGGGGATTTTGAACCGGGTGATAATATTCTGCCATACAAATTTCTTTGTTTTAATGTCCCGAATACAGCTCAGGGGCTCGACTTCGATCCACTTGGTGAAATAATCGGTAGCCACCAAGAGGAATTTCTTGTCTAAAGGGGCTCTTGGGAGAGATCCCACAATGTTCATCCCCCACTGAGAGAACGGCCAAAGACGTGTCAACAAGTTTAGATCTTCTGCTAGTTGTCGGATAATGGGAGTGAATTTCTGACATTTATCACATTTTTGAACATTGCTCTTAGCATTCTTTTGCATGTATGACCACCAGTATCCTTGAGTCATTGCTCGACGTGCAAGGGATCTCCCTCCTGTATGAATCCCACATACACCCTTATGAATCTCATAGAGCAAAGGTTCTACCTTGTCCTCAAGGACACAAAGCAAATGTGGCCCTGAGAAGGATCTCATGTATAACTGATGATCGATTGATATCCAGAACTTGGGAGCCTTGAGTCTGATCTTCCAAGCCTCTCTAACATCCTCGGGGATCACTCCTTCTGTTAAGTATGCGATTATGGGGCCTTTGTTTCTTCTATACTTGGGCTTTCCTGATTTTTGATGACGATGTGTCGAGTTACCTTTGAGGCCAACACCGAAGTTAGATAGGCCAAAGCGTCGGCCTGGGTATTGTGATCCCTCAAAATCTAGGAGACTTTCACCTTTTCTAACCTCTCAATTCTGGATTTTGCCTTTTGATGGTATGCCTTCATCCTACTATCTTGAATCTCAAAGTCACCATTGATCTAATTCACTACCAATTGGGAGTCGTAGAAAATTCGGAGGTGCCTAATCCCGATCGTGTACGCAATATCAAGTCCTGCCAATTGTGCCTTGTACTTGGCCTCATTATTAGACGTTTTGAACATCAATTTGATAGCTCAATCTATTATGAATTCTCCTGAGTTGGCTAGTACTATGCCTATCACTGCCCCTCTTGCGTTTAAGGTCTTATCAACATGAAGGTTCCAATCTTTGACATCAAAAGTTTTCACCTCTTGTGGGGGCTCAGACACAGAGAACTCGGCAATGAAGTCAGCCAGGATCTACCCTTTAATTAAAGTACAAGACTTGTACCTTATTTTGAACTCCCTGAGTTTGACAGCCCACTTGGTGACCCTTCTCGACATGTCGGCTTTATGCAAAATGGGCTTGAGAGGCCAATCAGTCAAGACTTCTATGGTGTGCACCTGAAAATAGTGCCTGAGTTTTCTCGCTGAAACTACTAACACTAGGACAAGTTTCTCAATCGGTAAGTATCTTATTTTGGCGTCAAGCAAGGTCTTGTTCATGAAGTAGATGGGTTTTTGTGCCCCTTCGCTTTCTCTTACAAAGGCTCCACTAACGGCCCCTTCCAAAACAAATAAATAGAGGTTGAGTACTTCCCCCCCCCCCCGGCTGGGACAGACAAGGTTGACACTTCAAGTACTCCTTAATCCCATTAAAAGCTTAGTCATATTCCTCATCCCAGGTACCCTTTTTCGCCCCCTTAAGCATGTTGAAAAATAGCTTACACCTATCAAAGGATTTAGAGATGAATTGGTTGAGGAACGCTAGCATTCCAGTTAGCTTCTGGATATCTTTGGCAGTCTTTGGCATCTGGATGTTCTGCATGGCCTATATCTGCTCGGGATTGGCCTCGATGGCCCTATGGGTGACCAAGAACCCCAAAAATTTTCCCGAGCTCACCCCGAAAGCACACTTCGAGGCATTAAGCTTTAGACCATAGCTTCGGAGTATGGTGAACGTAGTTCTGAGGTCTTGGACGTGATCGGCGCTCTCCTTGCTTTTCACTAATATATCATCAATTTACACTTCCATAGTCACACCGAGTTGCTGTTTAAAAATCTTGTTCATCAAACGTTGATAAGTTGCCTCGGTATTTTTCAACTCAAACAACATCATCATGTAGCAATAGATTCCTCGGAACGTAATGAACGCCATTTTCTCTTGATCTGATTCATGTAAAGGGATTTGATGGTAACCTGCCCCAGCATTCATGAAGGTGATATGTTTGTGGCCCTCGTTTGCATCCACCAGCTGATCAACCTTCGGCAGCGGATACTCATCCTTGGGGTATGCCTTGTTTAAGTCTGTCAAATCCACGCAAACTCGCCACTTTCCCTCTTTTTTCTTGGCACACACCATGTTGGATAAGTACTGTGGGAACTACACCTCTCTGATGGAGCCTGCCCCCAACAACCTATCCACCTATTTGTCTACGGTCTTCGCATGATGAGGTGTTGTTCTTCGAGCCTTCTACCTGACAGGTTTAAAGGATGGGTCAACATGGAGTCGATGGGTCATCACCTCGGCACTTATCCCCGTCATCTCAGCTTGTGTCCACGCAAAGACATGAGCATTTTGGCGCAGGGACAAAATTATGTCAGACTTCTTGGCATCGTCCAACGATGCCATTATCAAAAAGTACCTCTCCTCATCGTGAAGGTTCAGAAAAACTTTGACTAGGGCTTTAGTGCAACGGTCGGCTGGTTCCGTAATGGGTTCATCCACCCAAGGCTGATCGAACTGTGATTGCTATTTGGCAACCACCTCTTCGGGATCACGCTCTTGAACTCGGCTACTGACCCAATTTTTACCACAACATAGAAATAACTTTTTGACGACTCCTAATCACCACGAATCTCCATAATGCCCTTTGGAGTGGGAAATTTGATCTTTTGATGATAGGACGAGTGGACTGCCCTCATCGCATGTAACCATATCCCACTCATAATAGCATTGTATGGGAAATCGGAGTCTATCACTACGAATTCAACTAGGACAGTGAAGATCCCGACATGCACCATAAGGGTGATTTTTCAGAGGCAAGGGCACTAGAACTGCTGAAACCTATGAGGGGGGTCCTTACAGGTTCTAGGTCTTTCGGTGTGAACCCCATCTTGCGAAAGAGGTCATTGTACATCACCTTGGACGAGCTGCCCAAGTCCACTAAAATCCTTTTGATATCATACTTGTCGATCCATACCCATAAAGTGATTACCAATGCGTCTTCATGAGGGAGAACTAACCCGCCCCGGTTGACGTCAGAAAAGTGAATGACCTCGGGTCGTGTCATGGCTTCCTAGGTGATTGCTCCTCACACATAATTTCCTTCACCTTTATTGCTTGTGAGACTCTACGCCGTTCAGCTTAGAGGAAGTTATACGTTGGTCTCTCAACAGTGCAAGCATGTATGATGTCGATCACGGGGGCTGCTTCAGAAGACTCATCGGCCCTCTCCCCGCTGAGCCCCCAAGAGCTCTTCTATCAATGAACTCTCTCAAATGCCCTTCTTGGACCAGTTGATCAAGGAAGGACTTATACAACCCGGCAGTCTTCTATCAAATGCCCTATATCCTTATGATAAGAACACTGGGGCGCTGAGTCCCTCATTGATGGATCTCCTTGCATCCTGGGGGCCATTTGAAGAAGGGCTTGTCCTTTATCTTGTACAACATTTTATAAATGGGATCCTTGAAGACCGTACTCACCCCTTGAAAGGACAAGTGATTCGGTGGCGAGAGGGGTACCCCTTTCCTTGCAGACGGCTCTTTCTCCCTCTTCCTTGGCATATGGGCCCTATTCTCGGGTATGATAGATTCTTCCTCCACCTGGGCATACTTGTTTATCCAAGCCATCAAATCCTTCATGTCTCTTGGAGCTATCTTAGTAAGTGATCTGTAGAGGTCGGTGTCTCAGGACAATTCCAGCTGAAATGATGCTACGGCCATTGCCTCAAAGTATGCCTCAACCTCGTTAACCTCCTCCCAGTATCGGATGACGTACTGTCAGAAGGACTCTCCACCTCTCCACTTGAGCGTCAGTAAAATGCCGATGTCTTTCGGCCTTTTACTGCTAGTGATGAATCGAGCTACAAAGAGCTCGGTCATCTGCCTCCAAGATTTGATGCTCTTAGGAGCCAATTTCTCATACCACTTCATGGCACTGTTCCCTAGGCTCATAGGAAAAACTCGACATAGTACCCTTTGAACAGTGTCATAAATGGACATCAATTGCTTGAATTATCGCAAGTGACTCTTAGGATCCGTCCTCTCATCATAAACTTTGAATCGTAAAACGATAAACTTCTTCGGTATTTTGGTCTCCCTGATCGCCCGTATGAATGGGGAAATGATTTGCTCATCCTCGTCTCCATCTCCTTTGGGTTCGGGTCTCTGGTGTCTGTCATTGATGGGCGCTCGGGGGTCCTCTCGGGGTTTTCCTTGTCTTGGCCTCCTCTCTGTGGACTTTGTCTGGGACTCAATTGCCATGGTATCTCTTGGTAGCTTATGGCAGAGATCCCACCGGGACAGGGCCTGCCTTGTGGTGATCCCACTCCGATCCCTCCTTAGGAGCAGGCTTTTTCCATCTTCGTGGGTTACGCCTCTTGGCATTGCACCCTCACAAGCTTCCCCCGGGGGCATCTTGCCTTACTCCCTTGGAGTTGCCATACCTTAGCGTTATCCTTCTCAAGTTGCTTGATGCGCTTTCCCATCCATTTCTCCATCAACTCAACGATATCATGAGCCAAACGACCTTGCCCCCCAAGGCCTTAATCCACGTGGAATGTTCGTTGCGAGGAATGCTCCCCTCCGCCTGACTCGCCTAAGGGGCCTGATTCTATGACTACTGGGAGTCGGGCGGCCTACGCGTTTCTCACGTGTAAAACTCCCTCCCCCATCACCTTGGGATCGTGTGTTCACCATGCCGCTATAGGGAAACGTTCGTGTACATTCCCACAGATGGTGCCAAATTACACGGGAGAATTCCTGCAATAGATTGAGGTAGCGATCGCCTGTATGATGAACCTGAAACAACCATAAGATCAGAAGAGGGGTCGGGCGAACACTTGGCTTATCCCCTCCGAAACTTAAATCAGTGTAAGATTGGAAGGCTTGAGTACAATGTATTATCTATCTCAGTTCAGTTTTGCATACCTTTGTTTATTTTTCTGAGGAGTATTTATACTTGGGTTAGCAATGAGTGTAAATGTACTGAGGTCTCATCTCAAAATTTAATGTCCCGCACTCTTACCCATGTGTAATAAGTGTCTTCTACTTAGATCTTCGCGCCTAGCTTACTCAAACGATAGGGTAACTTCTCGGCACATGCCGAACATTTACGACCCTATCCCCGATTAGTTATCTTCTGATCTATGCACTAATGCCTACTCCCGAGCATCCAATCTTCGGGGAACAGTACTCCCAAGGGTATATGGTCGGTGCCACAGCCATTAATACTCAACAATCATGACTGCTGATTTTTGGATCTCGAGAGTGCAGGGGCTCATTAATAGTCCTGTTTCAGTCACTCATATCGCCATAAATGCGCTATCAAATCGCCTTAAATGCTGTTATCAGTACATGTACTCGGCTCCTCCAAGCCATTACGCCTCGACTCCATTCTTTGGCGGCTTTTGAGCTACATAACAGCTATATTTTTGTACATGTCGATCTGGGGCTGTTGAGCCGCCTAAAGTCCCGTCAACNCATCCATTTCTCCATCAACTCAACGATATCATGAGCCAAACGACCTTGCCCCCCAAGGCCTTAATCCACGTGGAATGTTCGTTGCGAGGAATGCTCCCCTCCGCCTGACTCGCCTAAGGGGCCTGATTCTATGACTACTGGGAGTCGGGCGGCCTACGCGTTTCTCACGTGTAAAACTCCCTCCCCCATCACCTTGGGATCGTGTGTTCACCATGCCGCTATAGGGAAACGTTCGTGTACATTCCCACAGATGGTGCCAAATTACACGGGAGAATTCCTGCAATAGATTGAGGTAGCGATCGCCTGTATGATGAACCTGAAACAACCATAAGATCAGAAGAGGGGTCGGGCGAACACTTGGCTTATCCCCTCCGAAACTTAAATCAGTGTAAGATTGGAAGGCTTGAGTACAATGTATTATCTATCTCAGTTCAGTTTTGCATACCTTTGTTTATTTTTCTGAGGAGTATTTATACTTGGGTTAGCAATGAGTGTAAATGTACTGAGGTCTCATCTCAAAATTTAATGTCCCGCACTCTTACCCATGTGTAATAAGTGTCTTCTACTTAGATCTTCGCGCCTAGCTTACTCAAACGATAGGGTAACTTCTCGGCACATGCCGAACATTTACGACCCTATCCCCGATTAGTTATCTTCTGATCTATGCACTAATGCCTACTCCCGAGCATCCAATCTTCGGGGAACAGTACTCCCAAGGGTATATGGTCGGTGCCACAGCCATTAATACTCAACAATCATGACTGCTGATTTTTGGATCTCGAGAGTGCAGGGGCTCATTAATAGTCCTGTTTCAGTCACTCATATCGCCATAAATGCGCTATCAAATCGCCTTAAATGCTGTTATCAGTACATGTACTCGGCTCCTCCAAGCCATTACGCCTCGACTCCATTCTTTGGCGGCTTTTGAGCTACATAACAGCTATATTTTTGTACATGTCGATCTGGGGCTGTTGAGCCGCCTAAAGTCCCGTCAACAATGATCTCGTTTGTAAATCATTTTGAAGAAATCAAAAACCTAAAAAAAAAAAAATTCTACATGTCCTTGAGCCAAACCAAATAGTCTTCCATAGAAATCAAGCAAACCACCCTACCAAATCCGTCACCTACAGAAGTTGACCTCCACCACAGTTCTAACTCCCTCTCTCTCTCTCTCTCTCTCCGAAACAGTGCGTCAAAGCTGGGCAATTTTCCTTTCCTTTTCTTTAAAACCCCACGCATTGCACGAAATTCCCAATTCGTCCCAAACTTGGTTCTGTTCAATTCTTCGAGAGTCCAATTCCAGATTGAAGAGTACTCTGTTTAACCTTTCGAAAAGAAGAAGAAGACGAAGAAAAATTCTCTGTTTCTCAACTCACTCGTCTCAATTGCATTCAATTTTCTCACTCTAGAGCTTTCTCTCTCTGGATCATGGAAAAGGAGAATAAGGTAGACGGGACTGAAGAGACTGAGGAAGCAATAGCGCTGGTTCTCTTTCAAGTCTCTGAATGTTACGTTTATTTGGTAATTCTTCCCGCTTCTCTTCCCCAATCTCTCTCTCTCTCTCTCTCTCTCTCTCTATTTATATATGAATCTATTTGTGTATCTATATGTATCTGCTTCCACTTATAATTCAGTGTTCATTGAAGTTTTGATAGATAGTAGGAAAAAAAGGAGAGAGGAATAGGGACAAAATTATCAAAAGAGGTCAAAATTCGAAACGATCTTATTGGATCAGTGTATATTTCGGAGTGGAACTCGAAGAGCTCATTGTTTTTTAGATATATTCTTTGGAAATTTTGGTAGAATAAAGTCCACTTTTGGTGTCTTTTGAAGTTTACTTGGCCAATTGGGTACCTATTTTATGCTTTGGGAAGGCTGCCATGGAAGTCTTTCACAAGATGGTATGATATATGAAATGTACCAAACAGCGTTATCTAATTAGGTCCCATTGATGAAGGGTGTTTCAAGCGTGAACTGGGTGTCAACCTAACATGACTTTACTGCGCAGAATGACTTGTTTTTTCAAATTCATACATGAGTAGAACAGTTTTTGTGCCTTTGTGGGGTTGAATGGTATATAAACTTCCACATCGTTAATGATATATTCTGTCAATCTTGCTTGCTGTGGGAAGAAAGGTTGTTCTGAAGGCGGACCTTAGATTTAGCAGATTACGTAGCTCAGTTGGAAAATTATGAGGGTGCTATAACAGAAGGCAATATCATGTTATTTTTCACCAGTGTCTTGTTGGATATATCAGTAGACTAATTTGCAGGACCTGAACTGAAGTCCTTGATATGAAATCGAAGATGATGCAGGCATGATTTTTTTTTTTTCCATGTTAATTCTATACGTGAATTGTCCAAGCCTGTGCAAGGAAAATTGCAACTTAAGATTAGTGTTTTAGTTTTCAGGATTGCTATAGAGAGTGTAGGAGAATAGCTAGATATGATAATTCTTTCTCTCGTTTTGTTTCTCTCCACAATATGCACATATTGAGGCCCAATGGTGGCTCAAGACAATTTGAGGCATAAAATGGTACCTCCAAATGAGGCCTTCTATGTTTAGTATTAATATGTTTTATTTAAAATTTATTTTTCTTGCTTTTTGAGTTGCAAAAGTACTAATTAAGTTTTTATATTTAAGTTTTGCTACTATATCTTTTTCAATTGATAGTATCGCTAATTCAGTTAATCTTTTTTGTGATATAGTCAATGTTAAGTAAGATTTTATTAATTTTAATTTTGAAATGCTTCTTTCCGCAGAAGCAACTATTAAAAGAATTGTTAATAATATTCTATAAGCAATGCATGCATTTAGAAAAAAATCTAACTTTTTTATATAATTTAGTATCTCAATTGGAGTGTTTTCTTTCGTTTGTAAAATTTCTTTTAAAACATTTAGTTCTAAAAATAAATCTAAGCCATCAATGTCGGAAAAAATTTCGTATTTTAATAAATATTTGAGATCCAAACAATATTGTTTTAAACTATCATCAGTCAATAATTTTAATTTTTCTAAGTTAAATAAAAAATTAAAAATATTTTTGTATTTTTGTAATTGTTTAAATATTCTTTAGTAAAGAAATAGCTTGATCAATTATATATGTAAAATAATTAATTCTAAAAAATTGTTCAATAGATTATATTACCTTATCATCAATATTTTTATCAAATTGTTTCTTTCTACGTTTTCTATGTTTTTCACAAAATATAGGTTCTATACTCATTTCACATGCAATCTCTTTAGATGAAATCATAGCATTTGTAAATCCACTTTCACTATATTTTTCAAAAAAAGAAATAAGATCTTTTAATTGATCTATAGCAATATCAATATGCATGTCTTTTGATTGTAAATATTTAATAAGTTGAGAAAAAATAAAATATCATACCAAATAGTCATGCCTAATAAGAACTCAAAATTCTCAATTTCATATGTTACTAAACAATTAGCTTCACTTCTTATTTTAAGATCTTCACTAGTTTCCACTAATTGCAATAATGCATCTCTTATTTTTGGAGCTTGAAATTTTATTACTTTAACACTTTCAACATGACTTTCCCAACGTGTTTATGAATTGACTTAAAGAGTTAAACCTTAAACATTATCTTGTAAAATTTTCTATCTTTTTGTGAAAGAGGAAAATATTGAATATATACATTGTACTATTCCAAAAAATGATATAGCCTTGGGACAAGAGTTAGTCATATCACAAAGTGTTAGATTTAAATTATGACAATCATGATGTGTAAAATGCTCTAAGATTTATATTGAGTAGTCTTTTTTGTACACCTTGATGTTTTTCTTTCATATTAGATCCATTATCATATCCTTGCCCTCATACATCATTAATATCTAGTTCAAGATTACTTATTACATCTATAAGTTTATCAAATAAACTTTTTTCACTCATATCATTTACTTTAATAAACTCCAAAAAATATATTTCTATTTTTACTGGACTTGTTGTAATATATCTACGCATCGTAATATGAGGCATTTGTTCTTGATGACTTGCATCAGGAGTACAATCATGTATGATTGAATAATATTTTACAATCAATTATTTTATTTAGTTGCAATCTTATTTCTAATTCAATCCAAATTTTTATGTTAGTTATATGATCATTAGTTATTTCATGATTTTTAAGCTTAACACCAATATTTTTCTGATCTTTTGTTCCTTCATTAGCTAGTTTACTTGTACAATGATTCATATTGAATAACTTGAAACAAAAACAATATTTTATCCAAATCTTTTGAATATACTAGCCATCTTCTATCAAGTGTTTCCCCATTTGTTAACTTGCGAATACAATATGCAGTAAAAAAATGTCTAGAGAGTTCATCATGAGGAAAATCTAAATTATTATATCTAATTTGACAATTTTCTACTAATAAATCTCTTAATTTTGTATCAATATTTTTTCATTGACTTGGATCATAAATATTTATATGACTTTAATCACTTGTTTCATTAAGATTTTGATTGTCTTCTATTTCATTATATTTTATTTCACTATTTTCTATTTTATTATCTTTTATTTCAGTATTTTTTATTTCACTATCTTCTATTTTATTATCTTTTATTTCAATATTTTTTATTTTATTTTCTTCTATTTCATTATCTACTTGTTCATTTTCAAAATTTTCATCTAAATTTTTTGTTACTAGTAACAAATTTATCAAGAGATTCTTTTTGAGATTCTATTAGTTGGTTCATTTTTCTCCTTTTTATTTATTTTTTTATTTTTTGTATCCACATGATTGTCTGGTGTCATATTATTAATATATTATAACTATATAACAACCAAACAAACACAATATATAGTATAGTTAAAATATATAACACAACCTTGAATTTAAGATAGAAATTTTTTTTTTCAGAAAGTAAAAAGAAAGCAAAGAACACAAAAAAATTTAAAATTATGAAACAATAGAACTTTGGATGGTCTTAGATGTTGGCTTTTAGTTCTGAACCTTGTCCCTTATGTTGCAATGAAGTCGACGATGGATCATGGATGGTCTCAGATTCTCAGATGTTGCAATGAAGACTTGGCTTTACTATGAGAGAGAGGGAGAGGGAGAGAGAGTGACCGGCAGCCTTTGAGTTGTAATGATTTGACTTTTTATTTTTTTTTAGTTTGATGTGACTTTTGAATTCAGTTTTTTTTTTAACTGTTAATTTTTTTTTTTGGATATTTAATATTTTGATTGCACGATGGGCCTAAATGATTTATGGGGCTTATATTTTTATAAAGCCTTTTTTACATGGGCTATTTATGCTATTTAAAAATTTGGGCCTCCCTTAGAAATGGGATCTAAAACCCAAGCTTTTCTAAGTATGCTGTTGGGCTGGCCCTGGCCCTGGCCCTGCTTTTGAACCTTCTTCAATGTATAAACATGGCTGCTTGTGTGCGAGTGTTTATACCACCATTAACTGAACTTCTGGCTGGTTTTGATATCAATTCGAAAAAAGAAAATGTAAAGGCCCTTCTAACTTTTTCCACTTCAATAGTTTTCAATGTACCAATGAGGATGAACATTAACTTTAAAACTCAACTTGATTAATATAAGATATTTCATACGGCCTTGGAGTATTCTGAAGCTTAAACTGTGAGTTTTTATTTTATTTTTGATATTTGATGCTTCAATATTTGAACTTTCCTGTTATCAGTGGTACTACATCTAATTCTGTTAAGAAGCATTCCTATGTGATTTATTGGCAATATGTATAACCCTTTGGGTTTATAATGCCTCTGATATTCCAGAATGATTCATATGATGTTTGCTTGATGTTATATATCCGAAGATTTTTTTGCATGTTGGCTGTTTACAATGTCGAGGCTTTCAAATTTGAATTTTACTAGGATGCATAATTTAAAGAGCTATAATCTAAAGTGTTACTTTAGACATTCCTATGCTTGCTTTTTAACATACTTTATAGTCTGACTTTTAGTGGACTGCCAAAAAGGTTTTATGGAATACTTCACCCCTTTAGTCGGTTCTTTGTGTTTCTTATGATATATTCTATGCTTGCTCTTTGGTATTTGGTTGATTTCTACCAACTGAGTTTGTAAGCAACCTCATCTATTTGCTTGTTAGTTAAATCCGTCTTTCTATTAGGAGCTTGCTTGATCTACTTTGTCAGTTCTCCCTTTGTGACACAAAATCATTTTGCAAGGCTAAAATTCATTGTAAAATCCATTTTTCAATATTACTTGTCAGTAAAAAAATCGAATTTTCTTCATTCATTTTGGTGGACTTACTGTATGGTCCACCTAAATTTACATTGTATACTGTTTCTGCAGATACCTCCAAGGAAAAGTGCAGCTTCATACAGGTTCTCACTTTACAATTCTGATCAGAACATATCCTGATGATTTGCATTTGATATAATCTGTGATGAATCAAATATTCACCTTTTACTGCTCTGATCCTCGTTAAAAAAAAAAAAAAACAAACTTCTTTTTGAATCTCATAGCTTTAGTGATCCTTTACTTGTCTTACCATGACTTTAATTTTGACAGTCTACCTCTTATATGGAGTGATTCCTTTGTGATACCGTGAGATCAAAGAACGACACATGAAAAAATAAGAAGTTTACAGAAATAGAGATAAATGGGAGGAAAATAAGGTAATTTTAAAGTTTCAAGTAAAGGCAGCACCTAGGCAACACATCTTTGGTAGAAAGATAAGCAAGGAAAGTTCTTAAGCGTATGTGATGGGTGAAGCCGCTAGTTTCTTTGGTTAGGGCTTTAGTTCAATTAATGTTTTTAATAATTTTTTGTGGTTTGTGAAAATGGGTTATTGAAGATGGATTTTTGACTTTTGGTTCAGGATCTTTTACCTTGCACCAAAGCCACAAAAGTTTTGAAGAGATATACGAGGGCTCATTGGTTTAAGACAATGAATATGGATTTAAGGTCCTAGAAAAAAGGCATACAGCTGATTTTTCCTTTTAATTGTGTTGTTTTTGTGTATGTGTGTGGGTTTTTTTTTTTTTTTGGGGGGGGGGTCGCTGGTTGATACTGTTTTGATCACCTCTGTTAATATGGATTTCTTTATTTGGAGGATGGCTGGGGCTTCTTAAGTAGGCTTTGTTGGGTTCAAGGGGAGTGGTTTGCCAATCTGCTTGCTCATAAAAGTATTCCTAGTCCAGTATGCTCTCTCCGACTGAATTTAATATGACGGTTAAAATACATGAAAGAATAAAAATGTTGGTTGACATCTAATCTATTAAGACATGGGAAATTTGTTTGTACATTCAGTTGCAAGTGCATATAGGTACCAATGTGACAGCATTCGTATTGCTTCCCTCCTTGGCAAGTGCCAAGAGGTTGATGGTTGATGGCAATCCATTTAAACGAGAAATTTATCAACGATAAAAATTGACCAAGGAGATTCATGGAAAAAGGGGCAGCACATTCACAAGTGGAGTATGTGAGGATCCTCGAGTATCAGAAAGATTGTTTAGCTTTGTGGATTTTTTTTAAAATGTTTATCATTTTGGTTTACAAACCCTTCATATACCAAAATATTTGAAATGCTCTATTACGACAGTTTTCCTGTTGGCGACATGACTCTATAGGATGTCTTATTGGACTCGGGGGCTTAAATTTTTATGAATTGAATACAATATTTTTCTGTAAACTTCTGATCCAATGTGAAAATTTTCTCCACTCTAAGTTGCTAGAGATCCTGTTCATCTGTGTCTGTTGAACACTTAACTATTAATAATGAAGTGCCTTTTTCTTTTTCTCTTTTTCCCTATCTTTCTGACGAGGTTCATCCAGTCTCCATGACAGACAATTTTTTTGGACATTTTTGTGATTAATTGTTTTTCTTCTTGTGTTCATGACGTATCCTGTCTAGCTGTTTCACTACTAAAATGTGGCAGGGAGTACAATGCATTAATGTTCTTTTTTTGTTCTTATGTGCTTTTCTGATAGGTGGAACTGCATCAATGTTACGCATGATGCATCTATAGCTAGGAATAAATTTAGAAATCCTTTTTGGGTTTTATTGATATGCTCTATTTTCAAAGCATTTTCTGATTATTAGGGCTTTACAGTAATTCATTTTTCTGATATAAATTATGAGAATCTCCTAAGAGGAAACCATATAAAACTTTTCACTATATTAATTTTATGTTCTACATTTTTAAATTTGGTAAAGGTACACTAGAAAACATCACAATATTGCGACAGTAGAACTGCCTAATTTATTCCGGCCTGCTCGACTATGCAAATGATCAAGTCGGAGGTCGTCGAGCAAAATCTCATTTCAGTCTTTATCTATTATGGTTGTAGTTGTTGCAGTCAACGAACTATCATTTTTTCTTGGGCATCATATTAAGAGCTTCTGTTGAATCACTTTGCATCTATATAATTTGTCAAATTTAGTTTCATTGCTGGAAAATTAATGCAAACAAGATTTGAAAATTTCTATGCCACTACAGATGGGTTGGGTTGTACTATATTATGTTTGTTGTTGTTTTGCTGTTTCCTTGTAACCAATACAGCACCACATAAGTTTCTGCATCTTTTCTGGCATTGGTTTGATATAAACATTTTGTTTCTGTGTGCACTAGGATCCTAGATACAATGAGATTGCGGCTTCATTTATTGTGAATGTTTTGGACATGAAGATTTTAATTGACTTCTAATTCTTTATAGGGCTGATGAATGGAATATTAATAAGTGGGCATGGGAAGGGACACTAAAAGTTATTAGCAAGGGAGAAGAATGCATTATCAGACTTGAAGATAAGACAACAGGTGAAGTTAACTTTTGAGTTTTTTAAAACTGACTAATTAGAAGTCTTATTTTGCACTAGACATAATATTTTTAACTACTTATTATTGACTTGATATATTCAAAATAGGTGAATTGTATGCTCGGGCATTTCTGAGGGATGGAGAGCCGCATCCAGTGGAGCCTGTAATTGACAGCAGCAGGTCCAATACATTTTTTTTTTAAAAACTAAAACCACCTTTTTTGAATTTGTCAATATATTATTAAATTGAAATAAGAATAGTGGCACTGCTTTATCTTGCACTTTTACTTTTAAGTTTGAAATTTCTTACCATTGAGCTACACACTGGCTTTTGTTGTGTGTTGGAGCTTGATATTTATTTATCTGATCTTTTTACAGGTACTTCGTTCTCCGCATAGAAGAGAATATTGGTAATACAATGTTTGCCTCTTGTAAAAATTATTTTTGTCTTAAACAATTTAGTTATTTTCTTTCTATTTGTTCATCATAATAGCTCAATGATTGTTAGTTGTTACCTTGCCTTATGTCTCCACAAGTAACCACTCTATGCATGAACACTGTAGACATCCAACCTTTGCAAGATATTGGAACTCATAGAGCTTTGTTATTTGATAGTTGAAGTAGCCAATAGGAAAATGCCCTTAGTTACACAAAGGTTCTTTTGTTTGTCGAAATAGCTTTCGTGAATCAGTAGATGATGTGGTATAAAGCTAAGAAACATGGACACGGACACGAGACATGGATACGACATGACACGGACACACCGACATGACATTTTTAAAAAAAGTAGGACACGGACACGTTGGAGACACGTTACAAAAGTTATATTTTATATATAACATTATATAATTTATTGCAAATATAGTGATAATGATATACAATTCATAAAAGATTTAGTATTTTATGATAAGTAAATCTTATGTATAATCATCTATGCGAATTTTTCTACTAAAGCATCCTCTTAATTGTCAATAATTATCAATTTTTTTTGTAGAAAATGTGTACTTAATATATAATTTAAATAATTGCTCTTATTTTTTTAATTATTTTTTTAAAAATTTTTATGCATTTTTTGTTTTTATTATTAGATTTGGAGTACAACTTTAATATGTCTAGTGTTGGTAATTATATGTTCTCAAATTTTTAAGTTTTGTTAATCACATTTCAACACATAGTTATTGTTTAGTAAAAGACAAGTTCTAAAGTATGTGTCAAACATGTTACCAAAGAAGTGTTGGATACGTATCCGAAATTAAAATTTTATTATTTAATTATGGACACAAATAAGAGAATATCGGACACGTGTCCGAAGGGTGTCGGTGTCCGATACAGATATATCACCTTCTCGAGAGTGTCCATGCTTCATAGGTATAAAGGATAACACCAAGCCTTGAAACATAGAAGCCATTAACTTTGGATTTCTAGCATTTGCAAGACAGTTCAAAATTACAAGCATGTACGTCTGCATAGGCTACAAGCAAAATTGGATCTTACTCACTTCCAACTACTTCGGTTGCCTACCTTTATGATTCTTCGCCTTTTTGCTATATCAAAGGCCATATTTGGATCAAATGTTTTGCCATTTTGTCTTTTCAAATGGCCTAAACTTTGTGTTTTCTAGCTCTTCCAACTCAATCATACTGGTATTTGCAGTCACGGTCATAGCTTTCAACTTATCATCGCGTATGCCCAATGAAGTTGTTGCAAGCTTGTTAATATGCACATTGGGAGGGGCATCTCTGAAGGATGCTCCGCTATGCCAATTATGGCAATCAGGCAAAACCTTTTGGGGACCCTATTGATTGAATTCTCTACATCTGATGTAATGACATTTCCGAAGATGAGTGATCAAATATCAAAGCCCTTCAACCCCCCCTCCTTATATAATACCAGAGGACCCCACACACACAATGGATACTATTGCAAGAAGCGAGAACACAAACATATGGAGAGAGAGAAGACATGCGGATATAAACTTGAATTCATGAGCCGTTGAACCAAGTGGTTGTCTGGTAGTGAGAGGCCAACCACTACGTCACTTAAGGGTCAAAATTTTGTTTTAGTCTATAATTTTGGTTAGCTTGGAAACGTTTCAATTTCTTAAACATAAGGAAATTTTAAAATTTGTTTGTTAGTTAAACCTCAAATGAAAAAAAAGAAGAATGAAGTGTTTGACCCAAGAAGAGGCCATTTAATTCGAGATGTATATTGAGGAAAGGGGCTCGATAGTTGCGGATTGAATCCCACCTACACTATAGCTACAATTGTGAAGTGGGCGTAGTGCAGCCAACAAGCTATATGCCTGGTCTCGAGGAGTGGTTCATTCCAGTCAATACCAAGTACCCTCGAGTCCACTTTATTAGTTACGAAAGGCATTAAGTTGGTTGATGGTTGTTTGCCTCATCAGTGGAAAACACAATATGAAGTGTAACATCAAATCAACGATTGTTTGGGTTGATGTGGGAACCCCGCCTTGAAACATTTCAAAACAATGATTAAAATATATCAAAGCATCTAGAAATTCATCAAAACAACTCGAAATTTAAGAATTTTAGTGTTCAAATACTGATTCATTTCAGGTTTCACATAAACAAACTTTTCGAAAGTTTCAGCTATTTCAAAATGAAATTTAGTTCTTTACTATCACTTAATAATTAATATCTAGGAATGGATACCAGCATAATGCAGACGATATGTGTGACCTCCAGCTAAGAGAGAGAATTAAGGAAATCGGGAATTATGGGGAGAACCTTGGTTTGAAGGGTCCAACATATGTGAGTTTGTGGAAATTGGCTAGGGCGGCACATCTGTTAAAAGATAACGCAAGTGTTCTAAGATGAGCTCAACAATAACAAAAATCTCGTGTGGAAAAGAAAGGTCAGAGCTCGTTTGATTCTGATTTTTAATACGAATACGAATCGTGAGAGCGTGGCCTAATGATCCTTTAGACCTTTGGAATTTGAAGTTATAGGTGTGAGAAAGTTACCATAGGGATAACTGGTTTGTGGCAGCCAAGCATTCATAGCGACGTTGCTTTTTGATCTTTCAATGTCAACTCTTCTTATCATTGTGAAGTAGAATTCACCAAGTGTTAGATTGTTCACCCATAAATAAGGAACATGAGTTGGGTTTAGACTGTCGTGAGACATGTTAGTTTTGCACTATTGATGAAAATGTCGCAATAGTAATTCAACCGAATACAAGAGGAATTGTTGATTCGCATAATTAGTTATCGCGCTTGGTTGAAAAGTTAGTGGTGCGAAGCCACCGTGCGTTGAATTATGACTGAATGCCTCTAAATCAGAATCCGACCTAGATACGATGCATGCATCTGCCAACCGTTTGCTGACCAGCAGTAGAAGCCATTTGGCCCCCGGAGCCATGTGTCTTTGGTTAAGCCCACGTGACGGATTACCTGCACGGGCCGCCTTGAAGTACAATTCCCACCGGCGATGGGGTATTGTAAGTGATAGAGTGGCTTTGCTACCACGATCCATTGAGATTCTGCCATTTGTCGCGTTGATTCGTCTCGGACCCCATTCTTAATCAATTCCTCCATTTCTGATTGGAGGCTAGAAATAAGTGTACAAGTGCCATGATGCATTGTTTCCTGATAAGTTCCCTTGTCGTGCACAATATTCCCTTTTGCATGCCTTGGTTTCTTGTCGTGCTTTGATTTACTGTCGCGTGCCAAGTTGTCTTGTCCAGTATCTTGCTGCGTGCAAAGTTGTCTTGTCAAGTGCCTTGCCGTGTGCCAGATTCAATGAGACACCAAGCCTCTATAGAACATTTTCAAATCCTGAGGTTTTGACGAAACCAAACCATGGATCGATTGGATTTTAATATAACGCATTTAATCTGCAGATTAGATTGGAATGAAGTCCCACTAATATTCTAGTAGTTTAGCCTGTGTTTAATGCTGCTCGTCAGCCAAAGAACACAACTTCAAAGGAAAAGTTACGCCACACAATCTCGACATGAGAACCTATGCTCTGCTAGAGATAACCTTTTACTTTGTATTATTTACCAGTAGTGTAAGAGGACTGTTCTCTAGGAACCAGACAAGTGGAGACTCTCTTGCCGTGTTCTACATGTCATTTCATAAATTTCCTTGCAGGGGCAAACGAAAAATTGTGTTGCAAACCAAACACAGCTTTTTATAGTAGAATAAATGACGATTCATGTTGGTACTTTTAAATAGCACCATCATATTTATTTTGAATAAGTACCAATATTGACTTGGATGCCTGCACCTGTTTATGAACTTTTATTACTTAGTTATCATATTTAGTTCTCTATATATGTACTGTACCTATAGCCTGTTTAAGAATTTCCGAAGACATATGTTTGTTGGATGTTATCACCTACAATTGTGCTTAATGTCTCCAAAATGCAACTAACAAATATTATGGTATTAAGAAAACTTGCAGCACTGAAATATTACACCACCATGTCAGCGTAGTTGTAAGCCTCATGGGTACCTTCTTGAGACTATTCAAACTGAGATGTCATGGCAGTCAGTTTTCATTGGCTTGCATCGTGAACTATTAACCCCTTAATATTGTATTAGCTTTTCAGTGTACTCCCTACTCTGTTCCTTTTATCATTTTTTTTAAATGGTAGCCCTCGTAATTCATGCAGATGGCCGCCTCCGGCATGCTTTCATTGGATTAGGATTTCGGGAAAGACCTCAAGCTTATGATTTCCAAGCTGCCCTTCATGATCATATGAAGTATTTTCCATCCTTCTCTGTGCATCTTACCTCTCTCTCTCTATCTCTCTCTCTCTCTCTCTCACACACACAAACATAGGCACACCCATGATGTATGTTGTGCCGGCTCTTACTGTCTGATACAGTTTATTTCTAAATGATTACCCTGCATTTGAACTCCTGCTAAAGTAGGGAACTGCAACTGTTTGAAGGTATCTGAACAAGAAAAAAACTGCTGAAGAGATGGAACAACAGTACCAGAAAACGTCATCAGTTGATTACAGTTTGAAAGAGGGGGAGACCCTCGTATTAAAGATAAAAAATGTAAACTTTTTAATCTCTGAAGTATCTTTGTGAAACGATCTGAATATTGTTGTGCTTTATTCTGATACAATTTTACCATTTGGTGTCAACAGAAAAGTAATGGCAGTGTAAGGTCCAAGTTTTTTGAGCAGGGATTGAATACTCTCTCGTTGGAAGAGAAGGGTAACCAAAAAGAGGCCACAATATGCATCAAACCGCCACCACCTCCGCCTGCACCACTTTCACCTGCTGTTACAGCTGTTAAGTCTCCCTCGGATCTGCTGTCAAAGTTAAGTCTTGAGGAAACATCTGAAGACAAGGCTTCAGCCTCAGCTAAAGAACACCTAAAGGAAGCAGATTCTGTTGAAAATCAGAGCCCACATGAAACACCAGATGATGACTTTGGGGATTTTCAGACGGCAGGGTAATATGTTTGAGACTGATTTGCTTGTGTTCAAATCTCCTTGAATTGCTCTCGGGTGTTTAATAGGTGGTATATATGATTGTTTTCACTTCATCCATGATTTACGATATTTCCATCAACCTGATGAATAGTATAAAATTGAGATCACGTTTGGAATTTTTTGTTTTGTGTTGATGGTGGGAGATTGGAATTGCCGATAACATCAAACAATACCTGGCATTGACTTGTATATTTGTGATTGTCTACTACAAATCCAACGTATTCATTTTGGACTACAATGTATATCCAATCTTTATGGGAGAATATTGGTACTATGCAATGTACATTTCAAGTTCCTATGGCATGAGTTATCTAGTTGCTTTCCCAATGGCCTCAACTTCTCATCCCAAACACTACCCTTTTAGTAACCCTAGGCCTTCCACATCCCTCCTCTCCTATCTTGGAGTATTTTTGTACCCCGGTCTAGAATGGAGTACGAAATACTTCATTGGACAGTCTAGAATGGAGTACAAAATACTTCATTTGGTGGGAATGGCTTGGCCTTGGTGGAGGCTTTGGCTCAAACGCTATTCTCCTCTGCCCTCTCCTAGCCCTTGAATACGAGGATAATGATGAATAAATGGCCGAAAAGTAGTAAACGAAATAAGAAACATAATGGAATTTTTTTTTAAAAATTGATTTCTTATTCCAAGATTCATTCATGTCTAGATCTATGGAGAAGATTAAAGGTACCCCCGGAAACATGCTTAACAATCTTTAACATATGAATTTTATTTTCACCCCAAGTCTCACAATTGTTTGACCACTGTATGTATCCATACGAATTGACAAATTTGAAGGATTTAACTCAACCTTTGATGAACTAGTAAGGAGAGAGATGGAGAGAAATGAGTGGATTTTATTGTGCTAGCAAGAGTGTGTAGTAATCACTCAGTTAGGTTTTCATCCCGATTAAGTCTTAATTGATTTTCTCTCTTTTATCATCTAGTTTCCAATCAATTATATTGTGTGTGATCTTATAGGTTTAAGTATACCTTGTTGTAGGCATTAAACATTAACTTCAAATAGCATCTCAAATTAAAACTATTCTAATTCTTCATTTATGAAGAACACTATATTTGTGACACTCCTAAAACCGGGGGTCTTTTATCAACTGTTGACCATCCGTCAACCTACGGAGATACCCTTGTTTGTCACACCACTCGACGTCACATCAATAACATCCATTTTAATCGGGATTACAACTCACATGTGTAACTCGTGTATATTTTATCATTTAAATCAAATCGTGGTCCAATGTACCACATTTCATACTCCATTATAGTCCATTTATGTTCTAGGAACTAAAGAACCCATAGCCCAAAAGTTTGGGAAAGTAATTTTAAAATTTCAAAATTTTGGAAGGTGTACCGGTAGGCCATACCGGTACGGGTTGTCCACCGAAAAAGCCATACCGGTACAGGTAACTCACTGGAAAATCTATACCGGTATGGTTAACCCACTAGACCTCACCATACCGGTACACCATACTGGTATGCTTTGCCGACCTTTGCCTATTTCAACAATCCATTTCAAATTATTCCAATACCATCAAAAACATGCTTAATAAGGTTTTTCACATAAAACATATTATATACAAGTTCTATTACAAGTAATTACATGCCCAAAATATAATTTTCACAATAATTTTACAAAAAAACCATTCAAGGCCACAAGTTGGTATTTTTTCATCACTAGGGCCCCAAATGAAAGCCATCCGCCGGAGTGTATCCCGCACCTGAAATGTTTTCCCGTATTGAGTGAGCTACGCTCAATGGAGTATCCCCTACAGAGGCTACTCCTCACCCTAGATGCATTTGAAATGTGCACATGCCATAATCAACAACCATTATCCATTTCCAAACAAGAACATGTAATTCATGATTAGAATGCTACCATGTCATTTCATGTCATGATATGAGATGATTCTCACTCATGCATTTTATCCCGAGTCTTCAACGACTCCCACAACACAATGCAATGCATGTGTGCAATACATTTGTCATTGATGAAATTTATCGAATGACTATTTTATAAAACAAATCTATTTTTTTTCTTCTTCTTCTTCTTCCAACGTGTGAACCAACTGATAATGGGGAGAGAAATATCTGAAAATCAGATATTTTTTCTCTATTTATACTCTTACAATGTGCGATCCACGTCGCGTTGCACGTTTCTTATTTCCGGGGTCCGTTTTTGTTACAAAATGACTTAATTTCATCCTAGTTTAATTTCAAATTAATTTTATTTAAAATTTTCTTCAATTATAAGGAAATTTTATAAATTTTATTTTTGCGGACGTTTGTGAGGTCACCCGTCCCCTAATTGTCTTGTAAAACGTAAAAAATCTAACTATCTCAGAATTTGATAAAAATTGACAAGGAAACTAGATTTCGCGAGACGAATCCAACGGTGAGGTTCGTTGCATCATCCGAGCTCTAGAAAAATATATTTTTTAATTCCACATTATAGTGACAAATTATCATTTTACCCCATTTTTTCAGAAAAAGTTTAAATTTATCCGAATTTTACAATATTTATATTATTTTATTATGTAAAATTCTATTAATTCATGAGTGACAC
This sequence comes from Ilex paraguariensis, assembly GCA_963454935.2. Classification (NCBI taxonomy): domain Eukaryota; kingdom Viridiplantae; phylum Streptophyta; class Magnoliopsida; order Aquifoliales; family Aquifoliaceae; genus Ilex; species Ilex paraguariensis. The sequence goes on from CAUOFW020000001.1 coordinate 6,415,444, forward strand.
CTAGTAACATATCATGATCCCCCCTTTAATAACACGAAGTAGGTAAAGAATCCTTTGATAACACGAAGGATGAAATTACTGTCAAACACATAACTCATTCTTATATGCTTGATCTTAGGACTAAAACTGTTAGTGATCAATTAGAAGCTCTTTTCTAATTGTCATTCTACCTTGGCCAAGAACTCCTTGAGTCATATCTTAGAATATCACAAAGGATATTCTCCCTTTTTACTAAAGGGATAGATTTCATATTGTACAGTAGTAAATCTCCAAGGGTGTCTAACTATGCCCAACGATATATATTCAAGTTACATGGCTAGTGTAAAAATATGTTATATATCTAAAACATAGAAGTCTATGCACAAAAAAAACCATGAAGTCTTAGGTCAAAGGATCAATTATATAATTATAACTTAAGATTTAAAATTGACAGACATGTAAAACTTTATATGCAAAATCTTATATCAGTCAATAGTCACGTTCAATATACTTGTTTTCTAACGAGCATGTAAACACTTATTTTAGTGTCTCTATATTAGCGACTTGAGACAAGCAAGTGGTGTATGATAGTCTATCTAGATTACATAGTGTCCACATAGTAATCTTATGAATAAGAACCTTTAAGAATTAAGTATTAAGAAGTATATGTCTCCTCTTTTCAATACCTTGACAAACTATTTTATTAACTTATACTCTATGTACTATATCATGTACGTTAAAGTGAAATAAAATAGTAACATAATAAATAAACTTACCCTTTTAAATTAAATAATGAATGTTGTTAGTAGAACCCTAATGTAATTTGTGTGATTGATCCTAAGATATACTACTAACACTCCAATGGCTTGTCTAAAAGAAAAAATCTAGCAGCTTTTTGGGAGTTGGTGAATAGGGAAAGGAAAAAAGTGGGAAAATACAATGTGCTTAACACTAATTTATAAAAATTATACGAGAAAAAAACTCATACCTAGATAATGATGAGAAAGATGTTGATTTCTAAGAAATGAATGATTGTTTGATTGAATTGGATGTACCTTTCTTCCTATAAGAAGAACAAACTGTCACAGACTGATGGTGTAATTGGCCAAGGGCACTCTGATGCTTAAGTTAGGAAAGGTTTTGAAGCTAAGCAAACAATCAGTAGGGAAAGAAATGTGCACCATTGACTATAGCCAATCAGGTATTTACAGGGGTGTGTATCTACTTTTTAGAGTTTAGCGTCCTGACTGGAATAGAGTGGCACACCTATTTTTTAGCTAAATCTTCCCAAATTCGTGATTGTACATTTCTAGGTTTCCTTTCTCATTCGTTGACTTTTTTGGTCACATGCTTATAATGTGAACCTTTATAATATGAAGTTTCTTTACTGTTTGTTTATGATTGTCTCAAATAATTCGTGATAGCTTAACTATCTATTGTTTGAGTGGATCTTGTCCTTCAATTGCGGAATTGGAGTTCCATTTGGACACTGATTCTTCCTTATGTTTGCTTGATCTCTCCTGACTTCTCGAGTACTATACAAATCGAAATATTTGATAGGGGAGATACTAATTGTGGTTGGCTAGGGCCGAAATCTATTCGATTGATCCATCCTTAGTTCGGTCAGAGGCACTCTGCCTTTGACATATTGTCCTATCTTACTTTTTATCATGTGCCTTTTATCATGTGTCCTCATTAAATAGTCTAATCATGCAAATGAATATTATGAATCCCTTCATTGCCCTAGAGCATGTATGCCATGTGGTGAATGTTGGCAAATGTTTTCTATAACAATCATACTCTTCATTAAATTCTATACACCAATTTCTACAAAAAAAAAAAAAAGTCATCATGTCCTTGCATAGTCAAAAACGATCATTTCAATTTAAAAAAGATGCATCATTCCATCTTCTGGTGTCCTCTTCCTCTACATAAAGGAGACATTTTCTCCTTTTTCCTCCTTTGCCGCCATTCTTAACCGACTCTAGGGCCCTATAAGTCATGTATTCCTTTTCTCCTTTTTATTTTCCTCTTATTCTATCTCTTCTTTGTAGTCTTTTGCCATGGCCCTTTTAACAAAGGAGGATATCCCAGCTTTAGAGTTAAATATAACATCCCTGATGATGTAGTCATCAAGGTTGCTAAGGAGGATGAGCCCCTCATTAGCTCCAAAGAATCCATCCCAATCTATACTCGAGCTATAACCGAGGGTGGAGTTAGCTTCCCTCTCCATCCTATTCTTCTCTAGTTTTTGTTTTCCTCAAACTCTCCTTCATCTAGTGTTTTCCTAACTTTTTTAGGATAGTAATGGGCATGGTGGGTTTATATGATCTCCACAAGGTCAATATTGGCCTTTGGGAGATCCTATTATGTTATATGATCAAATCTACTAAAGAAAACAAGTACTATTTTCAAGTTAGTAAGAAAGCCTTCTACTTGGTCACCATCTCCCAGATTTTCACAATAATGAAAACAATATTATGTTCATGTCTGAGAATTGGGAGCACAAAGTGGGTGAAGAGCCTTACTATAGATGTCCTTACAAGGAGGGTGCTCCAAGAGATCTCCAAGTCCTTAATTTATTTTTGTTTGATTTCATTGTCTTTGTGGTTTATGATCTCTTTTTTGTTTGAGCATGTGAGATTATCAAAGGCAAGATCCCAAAAAGTTTGGTGAACATGGAGGCCCTCCAGAAAATTTGGTCCTACAACCCAAGCCACTTGTACTGAGCAACTCGTACATTGCTCAAGTACACCCCCATTTATCGTTCTTTTATAGTGATTCTAGAGATGTCTGCAATGAATCTTATCGAGCGCATAAAAGTTGTTCGATCACAAAGAGCTGCTACTTCAAGGTCCCAAAAGAGAACTGAGCATTCAAAGATGGCACCTTTCTAGATTTCTTTTCTCATTCGTCAAATTTTTTAGTCACATGCTTGTAATGTGAACCTTTAAAATAGGGGTTTTTTAGGACCGTCTCTGGTAATTCTCAATAGTCTAGATATCTGTTGTTTGAGCGGATCTAGTCCTTTAATTTTGAAATTAGAGTTCCATTTGAACAGTAATTCTTTCTTTTGGTTGCTCAACCTCTGCCGGCTGCTTAGATATTGTTTAAAACTAAACCAATTGATTGGGGAGATTCCAATTCTGGTTAGCTAGCATTGGAATCTGTTCAGTTTATCCATCCTTGGCTCAATCAGAGTCACTTTACCTTTGGCATTTGTTTTTTTTACTTTTGTTACGTGTCTTTTATCACTATTAGCGTATTTTCAGATTGCGGGTCTGCCAAAGTTTGATTGGACTTAAGATCCATAGATATATGACCTTACCTATTCAAATCGGTGTAAGGTTCTAAAATCATGATTATTCAGACAATTGTTGCGAGGCATGAGGTTACTTCTGAGTTCTTTTCTATGCCTTCAGGGTCAAGGGTTTTAAATAATTTTCAAACTAGCAACGTAATGGACTAGAATATTGAAATAAAATTGAAATGTAAAGTAGCAAATAAACAAAGTTTGAAAGATGAAAAGAGTATTGTACTTAACATTAAATGTAATTGGTAAAGATCACCGAATTGATGGATTGTAGGAAAAACTAAAGTTGCTTTGGAAATAAAAACAAGTAGGAGAAAGGTTGGCTCTTTGTAGAGTTTTTTGTGTTTGATTGTGGATCCTTTTTTCTGTAGCCTTGCACTTGTTATTTATAGGGATGACCTTCAATCATCGAAGTCATCCTTTTCGACCATGACTCTAATCATGAAATTTTCTCTCGAGATGTGCAAACGTGCACTGAAATGTCTGTAACTGATGGCTCATGATGTCATGTTTCTCCGCATATTGAGATCCTTAGAGTCCCACTTCCTTAATCGTCCTATTAAGCATGGACTCTCATAAACTCTTTTTGACCATCAAATTGCTTCAATGTATCACCCTTAGATTTTGCTATTTTTTGGTGTAAACATTGCCCCCCAAAAGTGATGCAACTAAACACTTCATATTAAGAGCATCATTTTGGCTATGTGAATTTAAGCTTTTGCTACTACACTTGACTTGCTTAGCTGTCATCCTGCTATTGGCCATGAAGCTCAGGGGTTATGGCCAAGTTTCCATGTGTAGGCTTTCGGTCTATCTCTCATATTTAAAATATGTAAGAAACAGTCAAATATTTTCATCATCGCAACAGTTCACTCTTCATGACTATGTAATCTGTTCTCAAACTTGCCTTTTTGTCATAATTCTAACCTTCTCTTCGTCTTCTTCAATGGAGACCTCGTACGTTGCTCTTGAAATGACTCTTTCACGAGTACCAACTGCTCATGTTACTCTTCTTACTTTTAACCCACCCTCTATGTCTAATTCGATAGAAATGGGCTCTGGCCTTGCTTTCAAAGAGATTCCTCCAAATGAATTTCAACATATTTGTGAGATTCGAACGTACATATCATAACATTTTATTAATATTGTGGAGTAAAGTGTAATTTGTTAATATTTGCATGGGGTTAGAGTTATGATAATTAAATCTTGAAAAGCTAAGTATAATTTTAATTATAGAATTTTATTGTTGAATTACAAGATAGTAGAATGTCAATAAAAGAAACAAAAGGGGACATTAGTGTGAATATGGGAAAAAGTAATGAGTCAATAGGGACACTCGACTTTATGGGGTTTTCTCCAGCCTTTCAACTTGGTGGATATTAAAGAGACCCCTTTTGGTGTGAACCAAATGAAGAAGAGGAGACTTGGGGGGGGGGGGGGGGGGG
>CAUOFW020000001.1:6421227-6581902 GCA_963454935.2 Ilex paraguariensis
AGGGGGGGGGGGGGGGGGGGGGGGGGGAGGTCTTTTTTTGAAACGTGAAGCTTTTGATCTTGAATTGGTAATGAGTAAGAGGTTTCTTTTTATTTCTTGAGCTAAAATAAGTTTGTTCCTCTTAAATTCACCTTACAATGCTTGAGTATAATCAAGTGTTTGAGTTGTGAGGGGTTGAAGATCAAAGAACCCTAGTTTCTTCAAGCTTGGAATTCCTAGTGGATTTAAGGAAAATACGGTGTATCGAAGGTATATTATTTCTTTTGAATCAACAAGTTTTAAGTCTCTAAGTGTTTAATTGTGGTATGGTTGATGATTAGAAGGTGATAAAGGAAGAGGAGAAGGGATTGAGGCAGGAGTTTGAACTTTATTTTAAGCCTTGGTTTAGAGTTGAATAGGTTGAATGGAGTTCTATTTGGGCTTGAACCCATTCAAAGTTGTTTGAACCGTTTCAACATCATTCTGTTTTTTGGTTGAACCTATTGGACTTGAACCGGTTCATCAGGCCTAAATTAGGTTGTTTTGTTGTAGTGCTCTGGACTTCCATCCAATTCTTCTAAAAACTTATCGAGGGTATCTGATAGACCTCAAATAAGTTCCTTATAGGTTTAGTTGTCTACAACTATGCAAATTGAAGATTTAACTTAGAATTATAGTGTGTGTGAAGTAAGTAATTGATGAGCAATGTTTTGGGTGGTTAACATAAAACACTTGGGGAAGAATTTGAAAATATATGTTAACATGAGCATGAGTATATGTTCATCTATCTTACGTTTATTGTCAATAGCTATCATATCACTCTATCTCACAGGTATCATAGAAGTTCATCTATAAATATATCAAAACTATCTAAGTCAATTCTTTCTTAATTTATCTCCTACATGTGCACTCCTTACTCTTCTCACAGATATATCCATTCTTAATTTTATTATCATTGTTTTACCATACATCCATATTAACATTTTCATTTTTAGCACATTTAATTTTTAGATGTGCAGTTTTTTAATTGCCTAACACTCAATACCATAAAAGCATAGTATGTCTTATGACCGTTCTATAAAAATTTTCTTGTTGCTCAAGGGTTATGTATCCATTATACAATACATTGGATGCATTCTTCTATTTAGTTCATCGTGCATTAATTCTATGAGTTACATCACACAAGATGCATTCTAGTTTTAAATAAAAAAAAAACTTTGTTCATAGTTCAATTAAAACATAGGTGTGCCAATATATTTTTGTATTATCTATGTACATATGGGTGGAGCTATTCTCACTCCTTAAATATCTTTTTCTACCCCATTTAACTCTTTAATCTCAAGCTACTAAGTTCACCCCTCCTATATCCTCCACATTTGTAACTAAGTCCATCCTATATATACTTACACATAAATAACTCAAGTGATATTTAATAAGACTGAAAGTTGAGTACTTAAAACTGAATTCTGAATTTTAAGTGTTGAATGATAAATTTTTTTAATTAGCAGACTATTTGGTATCCACTAAAATTTAAGTATTGAATTGAATCAAACTGTTTGACAAATATAAGAAGCTGATATGAAAATTATTATTATTCTAATATTGTCTTTCTTTTTAATTATCTCACTTCAACTACCTTGTTCTTACCACCAACATCACAATGGTGGGGGTGGTGATGGTGGCGACAATGGTGGTGGCAGGGACACAATGGTGGTGGCAATGGTGATGACAACACAATGAGTGGTGGCGGCGGTGGTTATGGTGGCGGCACAATGGTGGTGGGTGGTGGGTATTGAAAAATTAAGAGTGTAAAATGCATTGAGGGTATATTTGTTTATTATAAGGAATTTACAAAATTCTTACTAACTAATTTTTCAGCATTAAGTGTTAAGTATATAACATTCTACTTAAAAATTTAACCTATTTTTAAGAAGTGCTTAAAATATTAAGTGGTGTGAGTTTTAAGTTACCAAACGAATTTAATTCATTAAGTACTTAAAGTATTCAATTTTAAGTATTAAGTGGAATTATCAAACAACTCTCAAGTCTACCTCATGCTAGTTCATCCATTATACATTTTAACCATAAGCTATATCTTCCTCCCCAATGTTTCTTCTTCGATTTAATCTCACACACATATTTGTGTTTGTTTAGTCATATTTTTAACTTTATTTCTTTTATCCCTTTATTTTAATTTATTTTGTTATATTTTTTTAATGGTGTATAAATATTATTGATTGTATTTTTTGTAAGAGTAGAAGGATAATTTGTTAGGTAAAGTAAAAAATGGATTAATATAGTTGTGAAAGAAAATACAATTGAAATTTCAAATAAATTGTTTTTGTAATGCCCCAAAATCCAACAAAGAATAAATACTAAAGTCTGTTGTTTGTGGTATTCCAAATATAGCAAAATCACTTATTGAAATTTATGAGATTGTGTAATTTAGAATAAAACAGTAATAGTCAAGTGCAAAACAGTTACAAAGGAATTAACGAAACAGTTATAACAATCTTAACAAAACAGTTACAGCATTCTAACCGAAACAGTTATACGCACTTATTTGTTTAACCAATATAAATATTAATCTAGTTGTAGATCAGGAACTGTTATTGAACTTTATGTAGATCAAGACTAGTGTTTGACACTATATCCTTAAGACAGATTTCGATCCCACACACGGTGTTTATAAAATATAAAGCGTCTGCTTCTCAAGATACAATGATCTCCATACGAGTAGAAGTAGCACTCCAATATACCCGTCCATCAAACTAGAAATTTTGTTGTGTACTCTCAAAAATACAGTCTGCCTTAATGATGTATGAGACTGTCTTAATGACTAAGAATATATTGGATGCAAAATAATTATGTGACTGGATTATTTATAGAGAGAATGGTGATTAATTTGGACAGTCACCATATGAACGAATGTAACCCAGCAGACATATGCAGCCAGAAGACACCACTTGTGTAACTGTTCTCTATCAATAGACATGACTCAAATTTCAAATCGAAGGGAAGCAAAAAATTCGAAGAAGTGCGATCCTTCGCTGCTCGCTCTGCTTATAAAATTGTAATACCCCTTGGAACCCCATCCTATAGAGCAAATTTGGCATATATATGCCCATCTAAAACTTCTTCCTCAACAAATGTGGAATTGATGTCAAATTCAGTATTACACAACCTCTATTTTCACATTTCAAGAGGGTCATTTTGGAACCTATTTTTTCATCCATTTTTTTCTCGATTTGAGCAAGTGAATATACTACATTATTCTTCTCACATAATAGAATACGAACCCACGAAAATTTACTCGAAACAATGAATGAGTCTTACTTCAATTTAGACTCAAAAACGACCAAAAATTCACTTTTTACACTTAAAAAAACTGTTTTGATCCAACAAAGTCAATAAAACTTTGTAACTATTTCAACTTATAATTTCAAACCAATTAGTATCTAGCACAAAATAATTAAAACTAGTTGAAACATTGTTTCATATAAAATCTCTCAAACTTTAAACCAATGACCAATAAAAATTGATTTTCACACAAAAAATTAAAATATTATCTATTTTTAATAAATAAAAAAAAACTAATTTTATGCTGATCAAATTATCAAACAATTTAAAATTTATAGTTTATTTTCATAGCATAGTCACTCAAAATTTCATCACAAAAACATCAAATAATATAATAATTATATCTCAATTTATGTTTAATTTTATCATATAAGTCGGTCATTTCAGTTCTATCAAAAAATATAATGTCGATCCAAAAAAAGTAAAAACATGCATCCATACGCATTCGCCACTAGATCACAACCCTTTGTAGCATTCTTAGTAGCACATAAATTATACATATTTTAATTATTTCTTAAGATTTCCAATATATAAGATTTTTTTGTAAAAACTTGAGGTGAGGCTGTGCCCCTTTGTAGTCATGTAGTGGTTCTATCCATATCTCTAAGAATAGACAATACATCAAGAGAGGAGATAAGATTCATTATCGATAAAGTATATTAGATTTTCCACATATAGAAATGTAGTCTCAATCAACTTTCTTGTATTCATGAAGCGACAAATCCGCCTTCAAGTAATCAATTTAATATGTAGTATAACTTCTTGGAAGATTATGGTGGTTAGAACACATAACAACATATAACATATGCAGACAACAAGTATCAAAATGCATACATTTTGATTCGTAGATGTATATTTATTTAATTTTTTTAACATACTGATAAAAATAGTGTCACCACAATAAATTAAAATTATCCACGTACAACACATATGTGAACCAATATGTCAAGTGATAACTTTACATGAAAAAATATTACTAATAAATAAATTTGTGTATTCACTCAATAAGAGTGTGCATTGATAAATCACTATTATTGTTTTAGCATAATGTACCTAAGTCAAAGAACAAAACATTTACAAAGAGTTAAAGAGAAATCTAAAAGAGGACATAATAGATCCTAAAATAGGGCACATTAAAAACTAAATCTTTTATTTGGCAAGAATTGACCGTTTGATCTCTTTGTTGATATAACCTTAAGAGATCAAAGGATTGTCAATTAGACTACACCAAATTGGTTCGATCATTTATTGCCTTTAAACTTCGAAGATAGAAGTTTGTTGTGGTATTTATGTGACCAATTTCTTTTACTATATTTACAATTAAACTATAAAATAAGATCCATAATTGACAAAAATCACTTTTGACGCAATTTCTCATAATATTCTAGTTCTAAACAAATTAATCATTGACACTCATTTCTAATTTATATTTAAATATCACTGACACCATTTATTGTTAAACTACTATAATTCATCTAAAATACCAAAATTGCCGCTACATAAATCCCAAATAATCTTTCTGCATAAATTTTGATTAAAATTTGAGTAAATTAAATTTTTTTTTTATATATTAAAATTCGAGTCGATTAAAATTTATTTTTTCACATATTAAAATTTGAGTCAATTAAAATTCGATTCAAGCTAATTAATTTTTTATGTATTAAAATTCGACTCTATTAATTTTTTTTTGTGCATAAAATTCAAGTCAAATTGAGCTCAATATGAACTGTTAGCACTGATTGAAATTTAATTCTACTAGATTAAAATTTATATTTTTTTACTTATTAAAATTTGTGCTAATTAAAATTTGATTCAAATTGATTAAAATTCATTTTTACGTATTAAAATTTATATTTTTGTGATGATAAAAATTCAACTTGAATCAAATTTTAATCTGCTTAAATTTTAATACGTAAAAAAATTTATAAAACATGGAGAGTCTCATTGAAGATATATCTATTTAAAAAAAGTGTGGATAAAATTTTTTCTAAAATATATCAAGGGTAATTTAGTAAAATTATATTCTAGTTAAATACTTTAATCTGATAGGGGATGTTAATGAAGATTAAAAAATAGAAAAGATGTTTTTGAAAATATGATAAATTAAAAAAGTGGGTCTGAAATTTTCCCAAAATTTATTTCTTTCCAACCATGTACAATTTTTCTTACTTGACGGGACAAGTATAAAATTTGTTTTTAGTTTTTTTATTCAAAAAATGAAAAAAAATTAAAGAAAAACAATTCAAGAAAATGTTTTCATTCGAGCTTTTATTTATAAAATAATAATATTTATATATAAAAATTTAATCTAATTTATTGACATAATGGTATAATTTCATAGAAACTATTAGATTTTTTTTTTCAAAATAGAAAATATCACATCAATACTAAATTTTAATGTTTGATAAAGTCTACGATCTACTTAAAAGTTACATTAAATTAAATTAACAAATTATGTCATTAAATTACGCTCTAATATCGTTACTCTTACTCTCATTTATAACCAAATAATATGCTCACATACGTGTCAAAAACCCAGCTCGGGAGAAAGTTGAAACCAGGCGANAATCACTTTTGACGCAATTTCTCATAATATTCTAGTTCTAAACAAATTAATCATTGACACTCATTTCTAATTTATATTTAAATATCACTGACACCATTTATTGTTAAACTACTATAATTCATCTAAAATACCAAAATTGCCGCTACATAAATCCCAAATAATCTTTCTGCATAAATTTTGATTAAAATTTGAGTAAATTAAATTTTTTTTTTATATATTAAAATTCGAGTCGATTAAAATTTATTTTTTCACATATTAAAATTTGAGTCAATTAAAATTCGATTCAAGCTAATTAATTTTTTATGTATTAAAATTCGACTCTATTAATTTTTTTTTGTGCATAAAATTCAAGTCAAATTGAGCTCAATATGAACTGTTAGCACTGATTGAAATTTAATTCTACTAGATTAAAATTTATATTTTTTTACTTATTAAAATTTGTGCTAATTAAAATTTGATTCAAATTGATTAAAATTCATTTTTACGTATTAAAATTTATATTTTTGTGATGATAAAAATTCAACTTGAATCAAATTTTAATCTGCTTAAATTTTAATACGTAAAAAAATTTATAAAACATGGAGAGTCTCATTGAAGATATATCTATTTAAAAAAAGTGTGGATAAAATTTTTTCTAAAATATATCAAGGGTAATTTAGTAAAATTATATTCTAGTTAAATACTTTAATCTGATAGGGGATGTTAATGAAGATTAAAAAATAGAAAAGATGTTTTTGAAAATATGATAAATTAAAAAAGTGGGTCTGAAATTTTCCCAAAATTTATTTCTTTCCAACCATGTACAATTTTTCTTACTTGACGGGACAAGTATAAAATTTGTTTTTAGTTTTTTTATTCAAAAAATGAAAAAAAATTAAAGAAAAACAATTCAAGAAAATGTTTTCATTCGAGCTTTTATTTATAAAATAATAATATTTATATATAAAAATTTAATCTAATTTATTGACATAATGGTATAATTTCATAGAAACTATTAGATTTTTTTTTTCAAAATAGAAAATATCACATCAATACTAAATTTTAATGTTTGATAAAGTCTACGATCTACTTAAAAGTTACATTAAATTAAATTAACAAATTATGTCATTAAATTACGCTCTAATATCGTTACTCTTACTCTCATTTATAACCAAATAATATGCTCACATACGTGTCAAAAACCCAGCTCGGGAGAAAGTTGAAACCAGGCGATTCTCTACTTTCTGATTCTCTTGATCTATCTATCTCCTGACAAAAAAAAAAAAAATCTCTCTCTCTCTCTCTCTCGTATTTTCGTTTGGTATCATCGTCGTCCGAGGTTAAGTTGTTGCTTTGGTTCTCATCATACGTTATCTCAGAATCTGCTTCTGGTTTCCGCCTTCTTCAGTTTACAAGTCTTTTTGCTTCTACAATCACGGTAAATTTTCAATTTTTTGGGTACTTCTCTGTGATTGTGTGTGAGTTTGGATTTCGTAATAAGTTTTTCGTCTATAGGTTATGCTTGCCTTTTAGAAAGTTGAGAGTGGTTGGTAGAGAGTTTGATTCTTTGTTGAAGCTGCTGTATAGAAATTTTTCATCTTCCTTTTTCCTTTCTTTATTGCACAAGAATAGATTTTGGCGGTATAGCAATTTACGTTATAGTTTATTTATCAAAAAATGGTAGATGGGTTTGGTGTAATTATCATAATACCTAGAGTTACTACAATTTTGAACCTAGTATAATGGGAACACCCCAAATAACATTTGAATTCTGAAAAGCATCAAAATATTTGTAAGGCAAGGAAAGGGTTTTCCCCTAAATGAAAGAACACTGTTGGAAAAAAGGCCATTTCCTATTTTATACTCCAAGTCATCTATTAAACAAAGCCCTCTTTACGAATGTTTTCCTTTCCTTTATTCTTATCACAGTGATAAAATCAAGAGGAGAGGGGAAAGAGTGAATAAAACATTGTACCTCTTTAGCTGATCAAACTGCTGCAAATGGTTTATGCATAATCAAGACTCAAAGACTCTCATGCGCATGCAAACACAAAGAAAGAGATTGCCTAAAGATATAAAACCATACTTCTCTCTATCTTTGAAAGCTTTGTTCTCTTTGAGAAAGAAAGGTGTAGCATTCACTAGCTGAATGCAAACTCTTACGTGCAGCCTTTTCACAAACCTATATAACTCTCAAAATTTTTGACGGAATGGGCTTTAATTGTTGTAATTGTGCATTTCATTTCGTATTGTTTTGCACTAAATTTATTCTTGGGAGATGTACCTCTGAATTAAGCTTTTCCTGCCTAAGGCATTTTAAGTAAGCTTGTGGTCATTAGCATCTTTCTTGATGATTCTATTTTTGAGTGAAGAAGTCCTCACCTGCTGCAAGTTAGTTTTGAAGATCCTTCAAAACGCGAACAATCAATCATTGTGCTGGTTACATTTCAGGATATGTAGTTATGAATTATGGTTCACCAGTTAACTATTGTATTCTAATCATTGTATTGATATTGCATCAAACCTAGTTGGTTATGAAGAGGTGTAATAAGGTGTTTCTGACTTAAGTTATTTTGGATTTAGAAATCTGAATCAGGTACTGTACACAAGTATGCATCAGGAATTGTACTGTACTGTACTATCTAATTCAGCTACACTTAATTATAGAATTGTGAAAGCCTAAAAAATTGATTAGCGAGTTTCCTTGATTTTTGGGTTTGAGTCGTTAAATGCGCCGGGAGACAAAATTAGAGGCATGGAGGATTTATTTCATTTTATGTTAATTTACTTTGTTGTTGTTGGTTGGAGGGAGGAAGTTCATATGTTGCTAAGTTGGTTGCTGCTTCAGGAAAAACTAGGCTTCTAGATATTGATAATATAAAGGTGCGTAAAAGTTTTTTGCACGTTTGGGGACCCCTCGTAGCCTTCCCCATCTGATCCAGGAAAGTCCCCTTTTGGATGAGCAAAACTGGCCATTCTGGATGTTTTCAGAATGTGGAGCCAGCCAATGACAACCATTTTTTTCTACATAGGAGCAGCTAAGAGCTCTACCCAGACCTCTTCTTGTTATCCACTCCAAAATCATTTGCTGGAAAAATGGTGCTTCAGTAACTTTTGTATTGAAGCAAGATTTTGACCGGATACGAAATCACTTTTGCTCGATCAAATGGTATTTTTATGGGAATTCTATTTATTGTCGTAGGATTCCTATTCGAGATTGCTGCAGTTCCTTTTCGGGCGGCTGTTAGACGGCCCTCACCGTCCCCTAGTACAAAATAGCGGCATGTCCTCAAAATCCTTAATGATCGAGGTCCAGAAAGATGGCAAAAAATATATCCAATGAACTTAATCCTGTAATAAGAGCCTTTTAGTTTACTTATGTGTATGTGTGTGTGTTTCTGAAGATACTTATTGGTTGTGGCATGCTAAACCACTAAATATAGCTGATATTTTTAGAATTAAGTCAAATCAATGTCTTCTCTCCTCCCTATCTTCTTTTCTCTTTTGCTTTTGTGATCCACCAGACCTGGGACTTCTCTTTTATTCCTAGGTGTGACTTTCAATTACTATGAATATAGCTTGTAACATATTAGTATAAACTCGTAGAATCCTTTACAGTGTCATATACATGTACACCTACTCATTTCTTGCTATGCCTGCCCCTGATATTTTATTCTAGAGTAAATTTAAATTGCACCCGTTTTAGTTATGCTTAAATATAAACATATTTCTCAGAGTATCTGAAATTACATTGACATCTTTTCTCAGATTTTGTCTGATATTGGTGGTGGTAGTGGAGAAACTTTGATTTTAGCAGTTCTACCTCATTTTTCTGGTAAAAAAATCAACCGCATTTATTTTTGCACTTGCGTCCACAACATTATTCTTTTCACTTTCGTGTTTCATGTAACTTCTTAGGTTTTGAGATGTTCTAGTGAAAAAACTTCAAACCCTAATTGTTATAATGGTAGAGAAATAACAATAATTAATGATTCGTTGGGTGGTGGTTTTATGGTGTAAGGAACAAGTCAGACTTTCTGAGTGGACCACATACTTTTAGCTGCACTGGTGTTTGGTAATCTTGATTTTGGGCCGATTACGCCAACAAAGCCTTTAAGTTTGAAGTAGTCATTGATAATAGATAAGTCATTGCTTCTGAGGTAGGAAATTGGCAGTTCCTTTTCAGATTGATATTTTGACCAGGCATTGCTTCTCTAATAATTGGCCATTTCATGCTTAGGTTGTCTTGTTGTGTGAGTGGGACTCCACTAGAACTTTTCTACCTCTGGCATAATTTCCCTTCCGCTTCCAAACTGTTTTAGTGTTGATGATCAGTGATAGAATCTCTCTGTTCTGCTTAAGCATCACACAAACTGTTGCAGGATAACATATCATCTAGCCTATTTATTTTGTGTGAGCATTGACAACAATTTTATATGAATATTTGCTGTCGAGCAGTACCAACATTTTAAAGCCCAAAGTGAATAGAAGCACACGGAAGTTTGAGATATATTCCAGCATGGATTTGAAAGGTATAACCTGGGTTGGGAATATATATCAGAAGTTCGAAGCAATGTGTTTGGAGGCGGAGGAGATCATGTACCAGGTAAAGCCCTGTTTCTGGCATACTTCTTTTTTTCTTTGCAATTCTCGAGCTCATGCCAGAATAGGCTTCTTTTTTGGTCCTTTTAAAGTTTCTATGGTTAAGCCTGAGGTATGACCCGGTGAACCTCACAAATGGGGAGGTACTGCATGCAAATGGATTGGAAGTTCAGTGCTTTTTATTATTGTATTAGGATTACTTTAGTAGGCATAGTATAACTGTTATCTCTATGGAAGTTATGTGCAGTAATCTTCCCCTACTGTAGTCACTGGTTGTGTTTAGCATGCTCTTCACATAAGCTAGCTTAACCATCTTTCCTCCCCATGTAATTGTTTGTGTCTGTCCTTGTCTTCATTTATAAATGTTGAGAGTATTACTATATTACTATAATAATGTTAGGTTGTAATATGTATATCATACAAAGGGTATACTTGTTTTTTGCATATTTATTGGTTAACTATAAATACAAATTGATAGTGAGAGGTAAGGTAAGTTAAACCTCTCTTTGTCTCTCTCATATTGTGTTAAAGCCTTCTCCTATACTCTAAACTTAACAAGGTATCAGAATAATTAGATCCAAAATTACTCTTCAATTAACCCAATTCATCTTTTTTTTCTTAAGATTAATCTAATTAAATTATCAATTCTCTCTGCCTTCTTCCCCCTTCCTTCCTTGTTTCGTCTTTGGTGCACCCACGACCATGGTTGCCTGGTTTGTGTTTGCGTTGGCATCGACTGTGGTAGGTGATGGATTTCTTTGTGTTCATGGCTGTCCAGGCAATAACGTCTTGCCCTTGAGACGCAGTACGGCTGCGCAGATCTTTGGTTGTGGTTTTTGTTGTGTGGTTTATAGTTGTGGTGTTTGTCGGAGGTTAACACCGCAGTGATGATCGTTGTGTGGTTTGTTGTTGCCGGAGTGAATTGTTGACATTTGGTTCGTGGTGTTGTGGTTTGGGATTTCGTAGTGGAGGCCTTTTTGTGGTTGTGGTGGTCGCGGGAAGTCAACGCCACAATGGTGGTCGTTGACGTACTTGCTTGGTGGTGAGTAGTGGAGGTTATGTGCACCACCAGACTAGGGTCTCTAACCCTTGCAGTTAGAATACGACACTGACTGGGTTGTGGCTTTGGATTGTTAATACAACCTATTTTTCATTTTGGGCCTAACATAGGCCCACTTAATCCAGCCCACTATCAGTGAAGCCCATGAAGTAGTCCAAATAGATCAGACCAGTCGGTTTAATCAAGCCGGTCCAGTTTAGTTCCTGTTTCAGACTGGTTCAGCTTGCTTCAGGTCCGGTTCACCCTGTTTCGGACCAGTTCAGTTGTTTCTCCCTCCGGCTCAGCCTTTCATGTTTTTTGACCGGTTTAGCGTCGGTTGAGCGTTGGGCAGCTGGTTCAGCGACTATTTTGGTCTGGTTCAGCAGTGTTCTCCTTGGTTTAGCTCCCTTGGGCACCGGTTTAGCCTTTTACTTCAGTGTTTTGTGAAAGCCTTGTGCCCACGGAGGCATAACAGTCGAGTTTTAGATGCTTTGTGATGGTTGTGCATTCTCTCATCTTCTTTGGTTGGTCCTTCAATTGCTGGTATTACTATGGAACCCAAGATTGAAACTACACCTCTTGCCCCACCTTTACCATCCACATTTTTTCCCACGGTCCTCCATTGTCCCCCGACTTTAGTTAAGCTCAATGAGACCAATTCTGTTTTATGGCTCTGATTGATTCAAGTGTTTCTTAAAGACAAAGGTCTTAAAAAGTATTTGGTGGGAACTACATCCGAAGAACATGACTCTGGTTATGATCAGTGGGAACTGGAAGATTTTCAGATTTAACAATTGTTATTGAATAGCATTGAGTCCAGTATTAGCTCTACTTTGCTTTATCTCGACATGACTAAAGAAATATGGGATCATTTAGCTACGTATTCTGGGATAGGTAATTTAACTTGTGCCTATGAGGTGTGCAAGCAATATTTTTTGCAGCAACTCTAAATTTTTCTACTTTGAGTCTTGAAGACTATTACTCTCAAATGAGGAGTGTTTGTGAGGAATTGAAGAATTACCATTTGTTCACCACGCGAGGATTTAGACGTTCACTTCTTGGTTGGTTTGAAACCTAAGTATGAGCCTATTCACTTTCAGATTTTGGGTACCTCTATTCTTCCATGAGGCCTTTTCCCATTTACAGCGTGCTACACTATCGAATGGCCAGTCGACTTAAGGTATTGATCATGGCTTGTCTACTGATCGCTCAACTCTTGTTGTCTTTAATGGCAATATTGATAGTGCTCGAGGTGGCCGTGACAATTATAGTGGTCGTTGCGGTAGGGGAAGTCGTAGTGGAGGCCGTATTTGGAGGTCATGGAGGCCGTACTTCTACTCGTTGATGTACTCACTGTTGTGATGCCAACTACACTATTGATTGTTGTTAGGATGTACATGGCAAACTATGTGGTGTTGATTATGAGGACACTTTTTTTTCTGTTTCCAAAATTTCTTGAGAGGACCAAATATATTGAGTTGATTGCCACTTTATTCTAGACAAAATATTTGATGGAGATATTGCAATTCCATTTGTGAGATTTGAAGATCAACTTGTAGATATGTTCACCAAAGTATTGAGTTGTACTCGTCTTATAGTTATTTGTTCTAAGCTTGGATTATATGATATATATAGTCCAGCTTGAGGAGGAGTGTTAAGAGTATTACTATATTATAATATGTTAGGTTATAATATGTATACCACGTAGAAGGTATACTTGTCTTTTGCATGTTTATTGGTTAACTATAAATACAAGTTGATAATGAGAGGTAGGGTAAGTTAAACCTCTCTTTGCGTCTTTCATATTGTGTTAAGTCTTCTTCGATTCTCTAAACTTAACAATAAATATATATTTAATGTTTTAGACATTCTGCTGGTGTAATTCAATTAATAGGTTTGTTAATCATTTGTCTATTCCGTTCTTTTAACTCTTTCTACCGTGACAACTCTGTACAATTATGTTCTTCGACTGAAGTTGGCTGTTTGTATGTAACTAGAACCATTACTTTTCTGCAGGATACCGTTAAATATGTTGAAAATCAGGTGCAAACGGTTGGTGCAAGTGTGAAAAAGTTCTATACTGAGGTGATGCAGGATGTGCGTCCTCCATCTTCTGTAGATCCTGAGAAAGTAGCTGCTGCTGACCTGATTCTGAGCCAATACTCTCATATTGAGATTTATGGGAAACCAAAAGCAAGCATGAAGGAAAATCCTATGGAGGTTGATGAGCAATCAGCTAAGGATTTTAATGTAATTGCTTGTGTGGGTGCTGATTATACATCATCCTTGAGTGGAGGTCGCAGTGTAAATACTTCTCTGCAATCATCAACTGGGTGTTCTGTCAAAGGGGCACATTCTTTATCATATTCAGGGCAATGTAAAGATGGAGGAATGTATGAAGGTTCAATTGTGGGTGTTAAAAGCAATACTATGAGTAGTGACAATCATCCTCAATCTGAGATGTCAAGGTCAACCAATCCTGCATCAGAAGATTGGGGCAGAGTGTCCACTACCTGTGAAATTAGAGGAAGTAATGAAGTGGCTTGTGACCAACTAGTGGTGACACCATCCTCAGCATCGGTTGAAGCTGCAGGATGTGACTCAAGAGAAGAGGAAGGAAACTGTTGTAACCATACTTCAAATGCAAATGGATCTAAGGCTGATGCTATAATTGACTCTCCAACATCTGATTGTATTATATCGATTAAATCTGGTAGGCAGAAGCAAACAGGGGCAAGAAGTTCATGCTCCAGCTGTGGCTCATCATTTGACTCCACTAGTAATTATTTTCTAGCTTTATTTTATTTTATTTGTTCTCACTTTGTCCGTTTGCTGTGTGTTTAATTCCTGCATTGGCAGCTGCATCCACAAGTACAAACAGTGGGTTGGTTTCTCAGATAGGCTTCAACATGAGCATGAATGCACAGTACAGTGACTCTGTAGGTGAGGAGACCCTTATGTCCCTTGCAGGTATTTCTATTTCCCTTTAGTGGTTAATGTAGAACTTCTTTACTTCTTCTTAAAGTAATTTGGAAAAATAACTTGTTGAGGTTGCATTTAGTGTTTGTCTGTTTAGTATTGCGTAAAACATGTACTAAAGGTCGAATGACACTTTGGCCCATGCAAGATGTTAAAATTCATCATTTCTTTAAACAGTAGCAATGTGCCCCTATTAGTAAATGGTGACATATTTTTTGTCTGTTGACATCCCACATGCCACACATGTAGTCGAAGACAGTTAATTTTTTTATGGGGCAAAATGCAACTTTTAAAAACATTCAGGGGAAAGTGAGATTATGATATCTTTACAGACAGAGAACCAAACACTGTCTAGTGGTTGGGGTAGATCTCAACAATTTTGAGAAAACAAAGGGTTTGATGGAGCAAAGTGAAAATTTCAAAAAATTTTATAGGGCAAAATACCAGTAACCCTATGACAATGCATATACAAATGTGGGCATTCTTGAAGACTTCAATTTTGTGTGTGTTTGGATGTAAGTTGAGATGAAATTTCCACTTTGTTTTCCTTTGAGTTGGGGTATCATTTCATTTTAAAGATAATTCACATGTCAACAATACTCGTTAGCGTTCCAAATTTCATGGAAACTTGGTTGTAGTGGTTTTTTTGCTGGTTTGTCATAAATCAAGATGCAACCACACCTGTTTGCAGTTTGTCCACTGTCATTAAATGCATCCTACTGATGCTATCATATTGATTCTGAAGTTTGGGGAACTAGAAGATGTCTAAAGTTTGTGGAACTAGAAGATGCAGATCCACACCATGTTTTTTCTCTCTCTCTCTCCACCAAACTCACGCACAAAGGCGTATTTCGTAGATATTTTATGTTGATTCTCCATAAGGTTGCATTTTCTTACTTATTCATTGATTCTATTGATATTATTAAATTTTTACTGGAAAATCAGGTGAGTGCAATACAGATGTAACTGAAAATAATGAGATTGTTGAGCCAGAGATGGAAGCCATACAACACTTTGATAAGTCAAGGTTGGAGGAAACATGTATCTTGGTGAATGGAGACAACCTTCATTTTGTTTCTCACTTGGAAGGCAAACCANCCGTTTGCTGTGTGTTTAATTCCTGCATTGGCAGCTGCATCCACAAGTACAAACAGTGGGTTGGTTTCTCAGATAGGCTTCAACATGAGCATGAATGCACAGTACAGTGACTCTGTAGGTGAGGAGACCCTTATGTCCCTTGCAGGTATTTCTATTTCCCTTTAGTGGTTAATGTAGAACTTCTTTACTTCTTCTTAAAGTAATTTGGAAAAATAACTTGTTGAGGTTGCATTTAGTGTTTGTCTGTTTAGTATTGCGTAAAACATGTACTAAAGGTCGAATGACACTTTGGCCCATGCAAGATGTTAAAATTCATCATTTCTTTAAACAGTAGCAATGTGCCCCTATTAGTAAATGGTGACATATTTTTTGTCTGTTGACATCCCACATGCCACACATGTAGTCGAAGACAGTTAATTTTTTTATGGGGCAAAATGCAACTTTTAAAAACATTCAGGGGAAAGTGAGATTATGATATCTTTACAGACAGAGAACCAAACACTGTCTAGTGGTTGGGGTAGATCTCAACAATTTTGAGAAAACAAAGGGTTTGATGGAGCAAAGTGAAAATTTCAAAAAATTTTATAGGGCAAAATACCAGTAACCCTATGACAATGCATATACAAATGTGGGCATTCTTGAAGACTTCAATTTTGTGTGTGTTTGGATGTAAGTTGAGATGAAATTTCCACTTTGTTTTCCTTTGAGTTGGGGTATCATTTCATTTTAAAGATAATTCACATGTCAACAATACTCGTTAGCGTTCCAAATTTCATGGAAACTTGGTTGTAGTGGTTTTTTTGCTGGTTTGTCATAAATCAAGATGCAACCACACCTGTTTGCAGTTTGTCCACTGTCATTAAATGCATCCTACTGATGCTATCATATTGATTCTGAAGTTTGGGGAACTAGAAGATGTCTAAAGTTTGTGGAACTAGAAGATGCAGATCCACACCATGTTTTTTCTCTCTCTCTCTCCACCAAACTCACGCACAAAGGCGTATTTCGTAGATATTTTATGTTGATTCTCCATAAGGTTGCATTTTCTTACTTATTCATTGATTCTATTGATATTATTAAATTTTTACTGGAAAATCAGGTGAGTGCAATACAGATGTAACTGAAAATAATGAGATTGTTGAGCCAGAGATGGAAGCCATACAACACTTTGATAAGTCAAGGTTGGAGGAAACATGTATCTTGGTGAATGGAGACAACCTTCATTTTGTTTCTCACTTGGAAGGCAAACCAAAGTCATACAAGGTTCTCTCTCTCTCTCTCTCTCTCTCTCTCTCTCTCTCTCTCTCAGTATCTTTCTGTTGGGTGGGTGTTTGTGTATTAGCAATCTCATTGACAAAATAATCGTTTCAGAAAAAGATAAAGGAAGTGTTTTCTTCAAAAATGAGGTCAGCAAGGAAACAGGAGTATGAACAGCTTGCAGCAAATTATGGAGATATTGAAACCAAATTACACCAAGAAAGCACTGAGAATGTGATGTCCACTTGGACCATGGAATCGAACACACAAAAATTACCGAGTCATGGTCTATGTGAATCCGAGTGGGAGCTTCTCTAGATATGATGCCTCTTGTAAATAACATCAATTGCTTTCAGTTATGGTACCTGCAGCTTTCCCTCGTAGATAAAGGGTGTCTAATGAAAGCCAAATTTATAACATTAGAGTAAAGTGCGTAAATTTGCAAAACAAAGAAACCCACTTTTTTAGTGGTTGGAACAACCAATAATTGTAATTTGCTGAAGCCTCCTATTACAATCAGAGTAAACATGTACTACATACAAGCATATAGTGCATTTACTTGAGGTATGGCTGTTTGCTTGATTATGGGAATCCTTGCCTGAGACAATTTGCAGTTCTTCGTGTTACCATTTGGTTGTTGCCCATGTTATGTTTTGAAAATATCAGTTTAAGTATTCTTTTAGCTTCCCCTGTAGTATTGAATTCTGACGTAGTGCCTAGTAAGGGGTGACTGCAGGAAGTTTGATCCTACTAATGACCCCTTGAATTTATTATTAGCTGTCCAAGTGAGAGTTTATGCATGTATCGTCATAATCAGGCTTTCTTAGTTGTGGGCTGCTGCTTAATCTCGATTGTCTACAATTTGAATGTTAGGACATGGTTGGCAGAAAATGAATTTAGATGAAATTAACCGGTAAGGAATTCTGATGGGCTGCTTGGGGACCCCCAAAACCAGTTCAGAAAAGGTTTAAGGCTGATTGCTTTACTCATTTTTCAGCAATGTAAATTAATTTATGAAGTGATCCAAGAATGTGTAGAAGTCAAACAACTACATGGGGAAGACCAGCACAGATTTTTGAGCTGTGAAGGATCATATCTGCATACATCAACCTGTTCCATGTATCTGGTAATCCAGGCAGGCACCAGTGGCTGCAATCAGCGAAAGACTTGGCTTGCTTTTGCTTCTTCTCTATCAATTCCTTCCCTGCCCTTGTTCGGAAAATCGAGGTATGTGCATCTCTCCTATACTGAGATAGCTTTGTGATGTTCAGGAACCTTACTGGCATTCTCATTCCCCTTATTGTCCTCTCAACTATGTCCATCAGGGGTCTCGGAAATGATTCTTCATGGGACTCATCTGTGATGGGTTTGGTTTCATTGTAGCACCAATGCTTACCTTTGTGTTCTGGCGAAATGCTCCTGAAAAACACAGTGGTTTTGGTTGAATCAACGTTGTTGTCGATCCAATACGCCCAAGCCTTCATTGCCATATCCAGTGCTGATTCTATCTTCATCTCCTCCACCAATTTTCCCTCGTAATGAAACATGTCCCAACTACAATTTTTTTTCACCCGTCAGAAGAGATTTTATCAAATTTTATACCCAAACAGATAGTGTAGAATTGAACTTAATAAATGAAACTTACGCCCTGAGCTTTCCTCGGTGCACCCACCAGTGGCCAGTATTGAAGACCATAATGTCAGCGCCTTGCCAATGCATGGATGAGGCTTCAAGTTGGTCTAGCCTCAGGATTTTAGTGCCGTTGGCTTGGTATTTATCTAGTTGCACCAGAAAGGGGCTCCAGTAGAACTCTACAGAGAGATCGTAGTCCTGTGACAGTGAAAATGTTTGTTCTGTGAGGTTTTAACTGATTGAACATCAGGCTTCTGATCATTGTTGCCTCTGTTTCCATCTAAAGTAGGGTCTATCCACTTTTCCATAACAAAATCGACATGGAATTTAATAACACGTGGATCTGCTTAGACCTATTAAATTTAACATAATGTGCGGATGATCTAATCTAAAACCTCGAAAGACAAGCAATTTTTTTACAAAAAAAAAAAGAAAAAGAAAAAGAAAAAGAAAAAGAAAAGGGGGAAGATACAACTTAGAAAATAATATGATCCAAATAGATGGATAATATGGAAGTGAAAGACTAATGCGTAAAAAACAACAAAAAGTAAATAGAGGATCAAAACAGTTGGGGGGTTTTATTTTTTTTGGGGTGGGGTAACTGGTGTTGATGAAGCTAGGGAGGTGAAACTTCTGCTATAGAAACGCGTTACCTTTGCTCTGAAGACTTTGTACAAACCATTTCGAAAATCCAGATGAGCTCTAGAGGATGGAATTGCAGAATAAAGGAGGCAAGCAAGAGATTCCCACTGGTTTCTGTTGAGGGAATCTCCAACTATGATCACTCTCTTCCCTCTAAGCATCTCCAACATGTTAATGCCATTGAACCTTGCAAAACCAAAGCTTAAAACATCACTTTTCTTTTCTCATAACTATGTGCAATCGAAACCAAATAACATGAAGTTGTCTAAATCACCATTTCTGCATTACCTCGGAACTTCACAATCTCTAGCCTCCCAACTCCATTTCTCGTAGTCGAAATCTGGCCGTCCATTCCTCCGACAGCTTACTGGGTCACTAAGGAATGGACACTTGGACACATCATATAATGGATTCTCCATAGGCTTATAAACCCATCTTCCTTCAAAGATGTCGCACTTGGCATGTGTTTGGTTAATTGATTTACTATTTTGAAACGAGCTTAATGGTCTCGAGAATTCATTGTTCGATGTGGGACGATTGTCTGAGGTTGATTCTATAGCTTGCAAACCCTCTGGTGTTGTGACATTTTGAGGAGCCGAGAAATAAACGAGGTTGTTTTTGTGATTGAGGCAGAGGAGGAGGATGAAGAAGCTGATGAAACTTGCAAATGCGCAGAGTGTCCATCTCTCATTGATGGTGAAAGTGGTGTCC
Source organism: Ilex paraguariensis (assembly GCA_963454935.2). NCBI lineage: Eukaryota > Viridiplantae > Streptophyta > Magnoliopsida > Aquifoliales > Aquifoliaceae > Ilex > Ilex paraguariensis. The sequence continues at coordinate 6,441,072 of CAUOFW020000001.1, forward strand.
ATGGCAGTGGCTTCTTCATATTTCTTGTGAAGACAATGAGTTAAAAAAGGAAAAATGGGTAGTGATTAGTCACTAAGGTTTGTTTAACTGAGCTATCTATAAATTAAATTTAGTTTGTGAAGTAGGTAATTGGTTTGGGTTAAAAGTCAGTCAACTAAAAGTCCTGTGAGTTGGTAACCAACTAATCATTATCCATCAGATGACCTGAGCTGTGTTAATTATTGACATCACCATGGGAAAAGAAAGCTCTGTGTTTGGTAACGTTTTTTAAAGTATTTTTTTAGTTTCACTTATATTTTTACTCATATTTATAGTTATTAGTTGATGAATACGTGTATTACATGAGGATCATTTTAATATCAAATTTTACATGTTAGTGTTGTAAATATTATGAAACGATATCAATTACAATATTGATACTTATAAGAGCTGATTGCATAATGAAGTTTTTAATCTAAGATGCTACAAGCAATTAGCACATAACTAACTTACAAAATGATCAATTTTACATATAAGAAGAAAGACAAAGTTATACCAAGAAATGAAATAATTAATGACATATACAGTCAGGTTAAAAATCAGAAATAATAACTTAAATGTTGGACCATTCCAAAGTTGTTTATTAAAATTTTTAAAATAATAAAAATTCGAGAGATTCTATATTTTCTGTTGATTGTCCAACAAGATTTTTCATAATTTTACATTTGGCTTTCTGTTAAAAATATATATTGCTTTATAAAAAATACCTCAAATATATATATATTTGAGATCACTGTTAAAAAATATACGTAATTGTTTCATGAGGAAGCAAAACAAATGGTGCCTAAAAAACATTATTTTTCATGATTTAAATACGACACATTACTTTTCACCGTGAGAGCTTCTGTTCAGAAAAAACTGATTGGGTAAACCAGTCAATGAAACAAATCAAATGTACTATAGAGCTCAAGAATGATTTGTATACATGATAGTTGAGAGGGAGAAAGTCTACGACTTTGGTTATTTGACAGATCAATGATTGGCGATCGTCGAAAAAAGACATAGAATTTGCAAATAGAGCATTAGACAAACAATGATTATTAGAATTTAGAGAATCTAGATGTTACTTCAGAATATGAGTTTTTAGTTTTGCCTGTCAACTACTTGCATAAACGACAGAAATATAAAAAAACTTGGAATGATTAATGGGTATATGTAGTGCAGACTAAATGTAGTAGTTATCTTAATAAATAACAGAACTAATATTGAATAATAATTAGGAGTAAACAAAAAAAAAATAAAAGTTTTCATGATTTGGTACATGTAAATGTAATTAATTTTATGTTAGAGGAGGTCAAAAGACAACATGAATATAAAAAGTCTCAAATGTAATTAATTTTATGTTAGAGGAGGTCAAAAGACAACATGAATATAAAAAGTCTCAAATAATTTACCAATATATTTATGTGTTATTGAATTCTAGTAGTTATTTGATGAGGAAGAAATTAGTAATTAAAACATAAGTCAAGGATAAAAAGTGAAAACAATTTTTTTTTTTTTATTTAAGGTATTTTTATAGTAGTAGAGATAGAGATATATGTATACACATACATTAATATATTATTTATATAGTATTTGATTTTTCTCTTAAAATCGTTACTTAAACAAAAAAGAGTTACTAAACTGTGGCAGACTAAGCAAGGGAAAAGATAACATACATACATACATACATGCATGCATACATTCGACTCAACTAAAAAAAAAACAAAAGTTATCCCAGGACATCGAAATTCTAATTTTTCTTCTTTCATTTTCCAGGATAAATCCTAAGTATTCTATATTCCTAGAAGAGTTGACATTCTTTTTTGAGCGATAGGTGATTTTTATGTGCTTCTTTTCTGTTTATAGCTTCCTTGATAACAACTTGCTCAGTGCACATGATTTGGTGAGAAGAATAATAATTGGGAGTAAGTAGTAACAGGCCTATGACACTATGACAGCATGTATACAGTGAGCGAAGAGGCTTTTTTGGTTTTCAGTGCTAGGTGGATGGTAGATGAACCAAATCAGCTTTTAAAGGCTTTAGATTAGAAAGGATGATTTGCAGCAAAATCAAAGCTAAGACCTTGGTTCCTAAGTTGTTATTTTGGTGCCGACACCCTTTTTTTTTTTTGAGCCAATTGTAAAGTGACATTAGTATTTTTTTAATAATTTATTATTTTTTACTTTATTATTTTCTTGATCAACTGTTACAAAGAAATCAACAATATTTGTGACTAAAAATCACCTTTTTTTAAGATATCCGAGAGTAAAATTAGTTATGTACCTTTGACTTATCCTAAACTCCAACTAAGGATTTTTTATTTTATTTTTATTTTTTAAAATCTGGAAACCATGGTTTGTTTATTTAGCTAGGATGGGTAGGGCTAATTGTTGTAGAATAATTTGTGGTAAACAATTTCAAAAATAGAAAGACAATAAATAAAAACGAAGAAGATAGATCAGTAAATAAGGCATGACACTCGCCATTTTTGAGATAGTAATTTCTCCATTTATATTGCAGATAGACTCTTAGAAATTCTACCTCCAAGATATAATACATAACTTTGAGATTATCAATAATTGCACTCCTTGGTAATCTTCGAACCAAACACAACACCCGAATATAAAAAATCAGAAAATATTGAAGTTTTAGAATAAAAGAGAAAAAGTGGAGTAAATTTTCATCATACTTTATTATTACACTTGAACTCTATTTATAGTGTTCCATGCATCACTTTATGAATGTATATAACACTTTAATACAATGGCCTCTTAGAAGGTCTGAACAATATAGCTATTAGAGAGAAAACTCAAACAAACGAACCCAACTCTTAGTATCTCGATTCTAAGATTTTTTGAGTATTATGCCAAACTATTGAGAGCAAGTCACGTTCAAACAAGGGTTGCATTTGATAAACCAAACTCTTAGTATCTCAATTTCTATCAGAAGCTGAGTTTCTGATAAAGTGCTAGGAGTAAAGCTTAGTTTGCATTTGAACATCATCTCCCTCATTCCTTTTATTTCTTCTTCTTATATATAAAGTTCTCATTATGCAGGCCTTCTCTTTTGAGATGATTTCTTGAGACCTTGAGTGGGTGAATGAAGCTCTTCATCTATTTATAGGAGAAAATGAATCCAAAAGAACCCTAAGAACCAATGTGGGATTCTGGAATTTGTCTTATATGTATTTTCTCTCATTCCTCCTACTTGAAGGTAATAAGCTAGAATAGGTAAGAACGTATTTTATCTGTCTGCTAGGTGAATGAAGATGCTAATTTCTGCTTGTTGAAAGAATCCTTGAGTTTCTACCTAGGAGAGAAGAAGAACGACAATCGATAGCAAGAACCGATGCACTTATCTACTGTAGTTTCTATCATTTACTTGCTTAGGTGACTTCTATATATATATATATATATTCGCACCCTATAAATATCCATTCTCACTCTATTAAAATCTTTATTATCAAACTATTAAACTCACTCTTTCTATATTCACCTCCATAAGTAACTAAACCTACCTAATGCTATATACACATTTTTAATACATAACCCACCTTATATCTTCTCACAACTAGAGTTTTATTTATTATCTCATCTCATACACTCTATTAGGCTTGTAAAAATTCGACATGAAACGTTTAACCGACATGAATCGACATAATTTTAAACGGATTTAGGTTTCTACTCGTTTACCCATTTGAATAAAATTAATATAATAATAATAATTATTATTAAAAAAATTAGCCAGAAAATATATAAGTCAAAATAACAAAATATTTCTTAATTCCTAATCCTAACTCTATCTCTTCTAGGTCTATCGCCATTCTCGTCGCTAGCCTCCAACCTCCATGACTCAAGCCAATTGAAGCCTGAAGGTTTGGTACTTATGACTTAACTTTGGCTTATCTCCCTCTCTCTCTCCCATCACTTGTCACTCGTCTATCGTCTATTGTCTCTCGTCTCTTATCGGTCGCTGCCTGCCTCTTGCCTCCCCACCATCGCTCGCTACGTGGCTTCTCTCTCTCTTAGAGTGAAAGATGGAGCTCTCTTCTGTGTGTAGTTGGTTGTAGATTTTGGGCTCTCTTTCTCTATCTTTCCCCACCTTCGGTCTATATAATTTATGTGTGTATTTCTCTCCACATTCGATCTATATAACAGATCTATGTTTTATTATTAGATGTATATAATTCTGGTTGATTACTTCTGTTGATAATGTCTTATGCCTTTTTTGTGTATATAACATTTTTTGTGTTAGTTTGTTAGCTTTATACTTAGGTATACAATATTTTTAAACAAATGGGTCTAACGGGTGGGATGTGTAAAGGGTTACCATATTAACCCGACTCTACCCAATTTGTTTTGTTTAAAATAAATGGGTTAGACCAATAGTGTTGTGTAATTCATTTATTAAACAATTAGATTAAAGTTTGAAGTTTTTCACTCGTTTATTTAAACGAGTCATGCACGAGTATATTGGTTTTTCATTTGTCACCCATTTAACCCGACACGGTTAATACCCATATGCCCTACACAAAAATACTTTTTCAATTTAGCAATACTTTGTCCATTGATTAACAAATCAGTATATAGTTGTGTGTGAATTACAAGTGTTCCTTAGACAAGAAGACAATAATTTTCCAACCTATTCCAGTCATCTGTGACATGCAAAAATAATTCAACATTTTCAACGACACTCGTTACAAACGCAAGACCTCAATGCAATTATGTTATTTGTTGTCTACGAAGTCCAAGATTGCAAACCTTGTAATGCAATTTAGTCCACACAACCAATAAGGTTAGAAACATCTTTACTTTAAACCTACTTACTGTGTAGAATTATCGATGCTTCAATCCAATTTAATCCAGACAACTAATAGACTTTTGAAAAAGTCTTGCTTTGACCCTACATAGTGCATATGATTACCAACACAAAAACCCTAAATTAAAAACTATTAAACTTGACAAAGATAATAAAACACAACAAAAATAATAAAAATTCACACAATACACATGAAATCAAACATAAAATTAAATCAAGAAGTAATATTTGTAATAGAAAAATATGCATATAATTAGATTATATTAAATTGTATAAAGTCTAACTTATGCACTAATCCAAACAGAATATATAGAAATCAAAATCAGTGTACTTACATTGACGCATAACAACACGAATAGTAAAATTCGGAAAACCAAAAATCCAATAATAAAAATAATAATCCGAACCCTGTATAATCACAATTTCTTTAAGACAGATTTGCTCCCTCTAGGTGTTTAAGGTTGATAAGCAACTGTCTCCCAAGATAGAACAACTTTTGTTCTTGAAGATGCAACACTTCAATCTCCAAGACTCCAACAAATACAATTCTTTGTTTATTCTTGAATTGAACTTAAAATAATAATGTAGCAATATGTAGAGAATGAGAGAGAGAAGAAAGAGTGAATACTTAATTCAGTATTTTGAATAATTTAGAGAACTAGAATGAGAGAGCAATTCTTGAATTGTTCAATGATATGTTTTGGGAGTGTAAAGAATCACCTATTTATAGACTCTCTAGTGGCTTTTTATAAAGAGTGTAATCATATGTAATGATACTTTTTAATCCAAAGGGTATCAACGGTGACTTTATGAAAATGTACAACCATTTGAAATAGTGTCTTTTAGTTCAAGAGATATTAATGATGACTTTATGAAAAGTTGCGACTATTTGTAATTGTGTTTTTTAACCAAAAGGTGTTAATAATGATTTTATGAAAAAATGTAACTATTTGGATTGGTGTCATTAACCAAAAGTTACAAATTTTAAATTAGTAGCCTTTCATGTCTTATTCACTTCACACATTTTCAATTGCTCTCAAAAGTCATAAAGACTTTAATAATTTCTCATTCACTACTTAATAGTTTTTTAAATAAATATACTATTATTTTCAACAATCCCCCCACATGAATAAAAATTCAATGTATGATAATGCAGATATTGGTTCAAGTAAAGGTGAAAGGTTACTGCATTTGGATAAGTAGCCAGTGGCCTTGAACTTTCTGTAGTGGCAAACTATCGGATTTACTTGGCTATCTAATGGACATGATGTCTTTGAACTGTCAGTCATTTTTGTAAACCAAGACAATAAAATTCACATAGTAATCCTTCAGACACAGTTGGTTCTCACATTTGTATTCATTTTGGCCTTGAATACCACTTGATTTTATGAGTAATTTTAGAGTAATTAGCCTACGATTATCATAGAAGTGACCCCTTCTTTACCAACATAGGTGATTTTTGATTAAGAGTATCTTGCTATACCCTACTTGGACATTTTTAAGTCATATAATATCATTAAAAACATTACTTACCCTAGTTCTCGTGACAGATGTGCACTGTCTCATCATAGAAATAGGAAGAAGTTTAAAAATTTTTCTCAGTTACACATAATTCGGTTGTTCATTTGAACTTAGATGTTAGGATCTCTAGTCAACTAAGTTGAGTTGTCATTATAGTGACTCTTGGTTAAGTAATAGGCTTTAAGCCCATTCCCCTTAATGAACTTTTCATTTGCTCTCTAGTCAAACCTTTTGTAAGCGGATCCGCAATATTATTCTTTGACTTCACATAGTCAATGAATATAATACTATTAGAGAGCAATTGTCTAATAGTATTGTGCCTACGAAGTATGTGTCTAGACTTATCATTATACATACAATTATATGCCCTTCCAATCGTAGATTGACTGTTACAATGAATGCATATTGCAGGTAGAAGCTTTGGCCAATTTAGAATATCCTCTAAGAAGTTACGAAGTCATTCTGCTTCTTCTCCAGCTTTATCTAAGACAATGAATTCATATTCCATTGTAGATCTAGTAATACAAGTTTGCTTTGAGGATTTCTAAGACACGGCTGCACTACCTAAGGTAAAGATATATCCACTCGTGTATTTTGAATCTTTAGTATCAGATATCCAATTGACATTAGTTTATCCCTCGAGTACTGCTAGGTACTTCGTGTAGTGTAGACCATAGTTTTGAGTATGTTTTAAATATCCCAAAACTCTAATAATTACTTTCTAGTGGTCTTCTCCGGGATTACTTGTATATCGACTTAACTTACTTACTGAGTATGCTATATCCGGATAGGCACAATTCATTATGTACATTAAACTACCAATTATACATGCATATTTTAATTGTGATATGCTATTACCCTTATTCTTAGAAAGATGGATATTAACATCGACATGTGTTCTCATAGGTTTTATCTCATACTTCTTGAACTTATCAAGTACTTTTTCAATATAATGAGATTGAGATAACATGAGTCCATCTAACGTTCTAGAAATTTTAATTCTTAGTATAACGTCTGCAATACCTAGGTCTTTCATTTCAAACCTATTTATCAACATCCGCTTGGTAGCTTTACTGACATCGTTATTGTTGCCTATAATTAGCATGTCATCAACATAAAGACATACAATAACGCATTCACTATGAGTGCTCTTGACATATACACATTTGTCACACTCATTTATTTTGAACTCATTTGACAATATTGCGTTGTCAAATTTTTCATGCCACTGCTTCGGTGCTTGTTTTAAACTATACAGAGATTTAACAATCTTGCATACTTTCTTTTCTTGTCCATTAGCAATGAACCTCTCAGGATGTCTTTACATCAATTTGATGTATTTCAAGATCATTCAATGTAGCTATAGCAATTAACATCCATATGGAAGTAATTCTAATAACTGGTGAATAAGTGTCAAAATAATCAAATCCTTCCATTTGTTTATATCATTTGGCTACAAGTCTAGCTTTATACTTGTCAATGGATCCATTGACTTTCATCTTCTTTTTAAAGATCCATTTATAACCTAAAGGTTTGTTACCTGGTGGAAGATTCACCAACTTCCATGTATGATTTCTTATAATGAATTCAATTTTGGAATTTACAGCTTCCTTCCAATAAGGAGCTTTGGGGGATGACATAACTTCTTTGAAACTTTGAGGATCATTTTCTAATAGATAATTTAAAAAATCAGGACCAAATGACTTCGAAGTCTTTGTCCTCTTGCTACGTCTAGGTTTATCTTCAATGAACTTCTCATTTTGACCATTACTAGTTGTAGGCTCAATTGGTCTCTTTAATGAATTTGATTCATGTGACAAATTAAATGAAAACTTATTTTTAAAGAATGATGCATTCCTTAATTCTAGAATAGTATTAATATGCACATCAGGAATCTCAGATTTGTAAATAAGAAATCGATATATACTACTGTTATGGGCATAACCAATGAATACACAATCAATGGTTTTCGATCTTATCTTAACATTTTTAGGTTTAGGAATTGCTACTTTTGCTAGACACCCCCCACACTTTTAAGAAGTTATAGGAAGGTTTTTGGCCTTTTCATAATTCATATGGTGTCTGATTAGTTTTCTTATGAGGCACCTTGTTAAGAATATAATTAGCGGATCATAAGGCTCCCCCCCACAAGTTTTGGGGTGCTTTCGAACTTGACAACATAGCATTCATCATTTCTTTTAATGTTCGATTTTTGTGTTCAGCTATGCCATTTGATTGAGGTGAATAGGGGACAGTCGTTTGGTGAATGATTCCATGTGTTGCACAAAACTCCTTGAAAGGATATTCATATTCACCACCCCTATTATTTCTTAGTGCCTTTATATGTCTACTAAGTTGATTCTCAACTTTATTCTTATGATACTTGAACATATCAATAGCCTCATCTTTACTTCTAATTAAGTAAACATAACGGTATCTTCTGCAATCATCAATAAAAGTAATAAAATACTTTTTACCACCTCTTATTTGCACAAATTTTAAGTCACAAACATCATTGTGAATTATATCAAGAAGTTCGATACTTTTTTCAATTAACTTGAAAGATGTTCTTACTAACTTTGATTCCACACAAGTCTCGAATTTATGATTTGGATCAATAGACATCTTAGACAAATCATTTAAATTTACTAATCTTCTAATTGCATCATAATTAACATGTCCTAGTCTAGCATGCCACACATTAGACCACCGTGTATTGGTCTTGATTGACACAGGAAACACTCGTAGTTTTATAGATCCCAATGTAGCAAGGAAGACCAATTTGTCAAGGGAAGAGAGCCACTTAACAGTTCAGGTGGCTAATGGTGCCACTCTTCCTTGCCTTGGTTATTGTAAGGCAGTTTCTTTGAAGCTACATGATTATTCCTGTAAGGCTAATTTATATGTATTGGGGGTTGTGACTTAGTTTTGGGTATTGATTGGCTAAGAGGATTGGGATCAATTTTATGGAATTTTTCTGATCTAACTATGCGATTCCAGTGTGATGAAAAGACTGTAGAGTTGCAGGGAATCAAGAGACCAACAATAAATGTGACTGAGGAAGACGACATTGGCGACCTCAAGAAGGGTACAACAAAAGGAATATGGCTGCAAATTATGGAAGGAAATGCTTCAAGTCTCACTCCTAGCATTCCGAGAGCAGTACAACAACTTTTGGACAAATTCAAAGGGGTGTTTGCTGAACCGAAAGGGCTGCCACCTCCTAGGATTTTTGATCATAAAATTAAATTGCAGGAGGGCAGTAAACCCACATGTGTAAGACCATACAGGTATCCGTATTACCAAAAGGAGGAAATAGAGAAACTAGTGGCTAATCTGCTCAAGAATGGCAGCATACGGAGCAACCAAAGTCCTTATTCTTCACCCGTGTTACTAGTAAGGAAAGCTGATGGAAGTTGGAGGATGTGCGTGGACTACCGTGCTCTCAATAAGGATACCATCAAAGATAAGTACCCAATCCCTAATATTGATGAGTTACTTGATGAATTAGGGGGTGTCAAAATTTTTTCAAAGCTGGATTTAAGGTTAGGGTATCATCAAATAAGAATGCATCCGGATGACATCCCTAAAACTGCCTTTCGCACACATGAGGGTCGTTATGAGTTTTTAGTGATGCCTTTTGGGCTTACTAATGCTCCATCGACGTTCGAAGGGGTGATGAATGAAATGTTCAGGCCTTATTTGAGGAAGTTCGTGCTGGTATTCTTTGATCATATTTTAATATACAACAAGTCAATGCAGGACCATATGAAACATCTCACACGGGTTTTGGAGGTACTATGAGCTGGAAATTTCTTTGCCAAGCTGTCCAAGTGTGTTTTTGGTAGCAAGGAATTCAATTATTTGGGGCATCATATTTCTAAGGAAGGGGTCAAAGATGATCCCCAAAAATTGGTTGCTATGCAAGAATGGCCAACTCCTAAAAATCTCAAAGCCTTAAGAGGTTTTTTTGGACTAACGGGATACTACAGGAAATTTATCAAAGGATATGGAGCAATTGCAACCCCTCTTACCTGTCTTCTAAGAAAAAATGTTTTCTCCTGGAATGATAAGGCACAAGCAGCATTTGAGGAATTAAAAGAGGCTGTGGTAAGTCCCCCTGTGCTCAGATTACCTAATTTTACTAAAATGTTTGTGGTGGAATGTGATGTTTCAGGAGAAGCATTGGGAGCAGTACTGATGCAAGAAGGGCAACCCTTAGCCTATTTCAGTCAGGCTTTAAAAGGGAGGAATCTGACCTTATCCACCTATGGGAAGGAACTACTAGCCTTGGTAATGACAGTGAGAAAATGGAGGCACTACCTATTGGGATAGTTCTTCAAAATACGTACTGACCAACAAGCACTCAAATATTTGCTGGAACAAAGGGTGGGAACTCCATCACAATAGAAGTGGATCTCTAAACTGCTTGGTTATGATTTTACCATTGAGTATAAGAGTGGAAAAAATAACGCAGTGGCTGATGCACTCTCCAGGGTACATTACCCCGAGAGCACAAACCCAAACAATACCCAAACATCACCCATAAACACAGACCAACTCGAAATTACCAACTCCAATCCAACTACCAAAAATCTCAGCACAAACCCATCCTCCATAGCAATATCCAACCAGGAATCCAAACAACATCAAATCCAAATCCAAGCAGTCAGCATGGTCCAAGCACAGTGGAAGCAAGAGTTAAAGAAAGCCTACCTACAGGACCCCATATTGTAGCAACTGATTAGCCACTACCATTATGGAGACCTGGACCAATCTCATTATCAACTCCGGAATGAGCTACTCTTTTACAAGGGTAAGCTACATCTTGGGTCGTTGGTGCCTTTCCAGCAGCAGATCCTGCATCAATTCCACAGCAGTCCATTAGGAGGCCACACAGGAGTACAGAAAACACAAGCAAGAATAAAAAATGAGTTTTACTGGCCTAGCCTAAGGAGTGATGTTCGGACACACATCAGAGAGTGTGATGTATGCCAAAGAAGCAAAGTTGAAGCCTTCTTTCCAACGGGTTGCTCCAGCCTTTGCCCATTCTTGCCAAGAACTAGGAAGACATCAACATGGACTTTATTGAAAGATTACCTCCTTCAAGAGGCAAGATAATAATCTTTGTGGTAGTAGACAGGTTAAGTAAATATTCTCACTTTATGCCTATTACTCACCCATACACAGCTCTAACTGTGGCCAGGGTGTTCATTGACAATGTTTTTAAATTACATGGTTTACCATTAACCATAGTAAGTGATCGAGATCCAGTGTTCACTAACAATTTTTGGAGAGAAATGTCAGGTTATGTGGAACAGATTTGTTGCTCAGTACAACCTATCATCCTCAAACGGATGGACAAACAGAATCCATGAACAAAGTGCTCGAGTGTTACCTCAAGTGCTTCTCAAGTGAGAGACCAAAAGACTGGGTTAAGTGGTTACCTTTAGCTGAGTACTCTTACAATACCTCAGTCCATACATAAACAAAGGTATCCCCTTTTGAAGCTGTCTATGGTCAGCCTCCTCCTCGAATGTTACCATATGAGTCGGGAGTCACCAAAGTTCAAGCTGTTGATGAAGAACTGCAGAGCCGTGAGTTCATAGCCAAGCTCATCAAGGAAAACCTGCAGGAAGCACAAGCTAAAATGAAATATTTTGTTGATAAGAAAAGAAGGAGCCAAGAGTTTGAAATCGGCAATTTTGTTTACCTCAGGTTAAGGCTGTACAAGAAAATGACAGTCTTGATGCGAAGGAACTTGAAGATCGCACTGAGGTATTATGGGCCATTTAAAGTGGTTTGAAAGGTGGGTCAAGTGGCGTATGAACTAGATCTACCCTTGGAAGCCAAGATCTATCCCGTATTTCATGTTTCATGCTTCAAAAGAAAGCTAGGGGAAGGAAGACAAGTTTGTGCAAACTTACCCAGTATCACTCCCGAAGGATCCATGGAACCTGAGCTCGAGAAGATCATGCAATGGAGACTAAAAAGGAAAGCAAATGTGGCCGGAGTCGAAGTATTGGTGCAGTGGAATGGTACCGGCGAGGAAGATGCTACCTGGGAAGACTTAGAATCCCTAAGGAGGCGCTACCCTAACCTTGAGGACAAGGTTTTCTAATAGGGGGCATATGTTATGTGCAAGGGTTCAGACCCTTGTTATTTGGTCATGGTCTGATGGGCTGAAGCTGTGTCATTTCACTTTGATTTTATTGCTTTTTATTTTCATTGACTGAGTCCTTGTAAGTGCGCCGAAAGGCTAGTGGGTAGTTATTGAGTCTTGTAGTCTGTTTTGAGTTTGTTGTTCAGTCCTTATTTACTGGGCAATGCCCCATATTGTGTAGTGGTCAATTATCTCCTGGCCTATTTATGTTTGCTACTGTTCAATCAAAAGTAGGAAATCATTTGTTCAATTTACAGAATATCAAAAGGAGGTCTGGTAACCTCGAATTACCATAAACAATTCAGTCACTTGATTACATAATTTTACAGGTATAACATATATGTCAACAAATGGTCCACAACAACACACACCAACCTACACCAAAACACACAGAGCTTCTCCATTCCATTTTTATTTTTGGTTTTAACAAGTCAATTACTCCCCTGAGTCCCTACAAAACTACCCCCATGAATTGTTTGGCTAAGCTTTACCTACTCCACAATCACTACGTAAATTAAGTGTAGTGAAGTCTGAATTCGATAATCTTCAAGGGGATAAGGCTTTTGCAATGAAATTCATCTCGGACTGTTGAGTTTGATTTGAATTATTTGTGACCACCGATTAAAAAAATAATAAAATAAAAATTACAGGCATTAGAATTTTATTAGAGGAAAAGGAGAAGTACGGTAATTGGACTCATCTTCAGGACTTATTCACACAAAACAACAATTAGAACCCTAAAGAATGTGTAGCCTACACAGTGATGTGATGTAGATGTCAAACGTTTATCTCCATAACCTTGAAGCTGAAGGAGAATGTCATCACCGCATAAAAGTGAATTTATGCAAAATTAGTCAAGGATGAAGTAAAGAGGGATTACTAGTGTGTTGAGATGTGTGTGACACCCTTTATGTGTAGGTGACACTTACAATTTATGGGAGAGTACAATCTTCAAAACGCCCCAAAGCTAGCTTTGATGGAAGCGCCATCGCGGGGAGCTTTGATTATGGCGCCACCCTTGTGACAGGAGTAGGTGGCTCTGTGATGTTGGTGTAACAGACGAGATGGTTTAGACTTGCGATGTGTACCCTGATTGTCTTCCTAAGATGGTGATCTAACGTACATCATTAGTAGACTGACTTTTCTAAGACGATAGGCTTGGTCTGGGACGAGCTATACCTATGACCTGGGCCTAGTCTATATTTCTGAGCTGGACCTCTGAATAAAAATAACAATACATGTGAAAGTGAATTGAGTTTGGAACTTCCCTTTGTTTAAAGCTTTAATCGAAATATACTCGAGAAACTTGTGTTGAATTAACATTTGAAGACAGAGAAGCAATCAATGAGTAAATAAATATTGAATAAAATGGTGGTTTCATGTCAGCAATGTTAATGTGATATCATCAATCAATAATAAAATAGCAAGTGGATAAAGTGAACCTTATTATTTATTTATTTGCATGGATGAAGAGTGAGTAGTTATTTGCTTATACGGAGGGTTAATTATTAATTTTTGTGGCGTTCATTTGATTATTTATATTGATACTATTGATTGATTATATCATGTTTACATTGTCATATGATATCACCGTTATAATAAATATTTTTTCGCAATCATGGACTTGTTAGGATTTTTTGTGTGCAAGAGTTTTACATGTGGAACGCTTCTAATCAGGAAGGAAAGTCAATCGAATTAGGATTCTTTTAACTAACTAGCAATGCACCAATATAAAATATTAATAGAAAGTATTAAGTATATGTGTATTTAAATTAAATATAATCTTAAATTTATCAAAATTATATTTTTATCGCTTGTATTATACTACAAAATTTAAAAAAATTTGTTTGTTCTCAACGATTCGTAAGTATAAGAAAAAAGATAAAAATAATTCGTGAAACAAATGCTAAGAAATGCCTATTTTCTTGTGGTGTTTGAAATTTATTTGATTAGATTTCAACTTATAATTCATTGAATAAAATAAAAATAATTGTCAATATTCTAATCAATGCTTACTATAATTAGGAATTAATTAGGTCAATAGGATAAAATATAAGGTTAATAGTATTTTTAGTCTCTAATATATGTGTGTTTTTGTCAGTTTATCCTTAATATATGAATTTATTAATTTGATCCATAAAATATTTAATTTTTGTTTAAATGATCCTTAACCGGACGGTCCATTAAGTTCTTTGACAGAAGTGGTCGTGGGTCATTCATTCCGACTGTATCAAGTGACCAATACATGATCACTTATGTCAAAAACTTGACATACTGTCTGTGTATAGATCATTTAAACACTAACTAAATACTTTAGAGATTAAATTGACAAAATTAAAATAATGAGAACTAAACTGACAAAAATTATATATTTTAGGGTCTAAAAGTATTGTTAAACATAAAATATAATATACTACTCTCTATAATATATATTTTAAAAGAATATTAAAATTTCTAAAATTCAAGTTTTACTTACAATAATCTATAATACATTTTTATATAAACTCTTAATAAAAAAAAAGAAAAGTTTATCGCGGTTGAAGAATTATGTTGATTGAACATAAAATATTTTAAAAAACTACTTAAAAGATTATTCTTTATCTTAAAAATGAAATGGTTGAAATTTTGAACAAAAAAATGACACATATGTAGGGATAATGTTATCTTTATATATAAAATGAGTAATGTTAGATTGGTGAAGTATTTAAAGATTTTTTGAACGTTTTATTTAAAACTATGATGATGTATATATTTTTTTAGGGTAATATAGTCAATCAAAATTTTTTTATAGATACTGATTTTTATACATAGAGAATAGAAAATTAAAAGAGATGTTAGAGGTAATATAGAGATTTAAACACATAAGTATATTATGGTAATTTAGATATTTAATTAACT
This sequence comes from Ilex paraguariensis, assembly GCA_963454935.2. Classification (NCBI taxonomy): domain Eukaryota; kingdom Viridiplantae; phylum Streptophyta; class Magnoliopsida; order Aquifoliales; family Aquifoliaceae; genus Ilex; species Ilex paraguariensis. The sequence goes on from CAUOFW020000001.1 coordinate 6,456,494, forward strand.
ATAGAATGATAGTATGATATTTAAAAATTCTTTATAAAAGAAAATAGTGAATCAAAATTTTTTCTTGCTAAAATATTTTTATTAGTAGTATTAGTTAATACACTCGTGCGTTGTAAGTGGACCATTATGAGTTATAATTATGTTATAATTTTTTACATTGATTATGAAATAAAATACATGTAGTTAAACTAATCTATAATTTTATTATCAACGTCTTCTAATTTTTTTCATATCTAGTAAATAACTTAATTATTATAAGATTGAACACTTAATTGGTTTACGTTTCAATAAGCTTTATATGATCAACTATGATTATACAAAGCTTGATTTCTAAATAAGATCTAACTTAAAGTTTGATTTTTGATAGGAAATGAGTCGCATCAAATTCCACATTTGAGGCATCTCAATTTTGGTTAGTTGTCAGAAAAAATTGAAATGATATTTATTATTAGTTGAGAATGATTTTACATTATAAGTGAAAGAAGCATAATAAATGACAGAAATGAAAGGCTTAAAAGAATGCATAAAATTATATCAATTCCTAAATTACATGCCTCTCAATGAGATGATCATAAATTGTAATCAAGATCAACAGAAGAAATCCGATATGCCAAAATTCTGCAATGTTAAAGCTAGAAAATTCTGCAATGCAAGAAAAATGAAAAAAACAATTTTCCTTTTCCCACGTACTTTTTCAGAATGTTTTTGGATTGACGTTGTGAATATGCCAAGCGTCAGCTTGGTTTGTCATATAACATAGAAAATGCATAATTCATGGTTTGTAGAACAAAAACAACTTGTTTGAGTGTATTCAAATATCAACAACAAATGAAATATGAAAAAAAAAGAATTTGATAATATATGGTATATATGAACAAATTGCTAATGTAGAAATCCATAACTCAACAAAAAGAAAAAAAAAAGATAGCAGAAAGTTTCTTGCTCTCTCGCTAAGATCAATGATATATCTTCATCCTTGGCAACGATCGCTTATGACTTGACTCACTTTCTTTAGATTTGGTTTGAGGCTCGAAGTTCTAAAGTGTTTGTGTGTAGACATATTTACATACAGAGGTAGAGAAAGAGATGGAGAGAGGGACACTTTTTGAAAGATTGAAACTAAACCTATGTAGCAATTACTTTAGAATCTTAGGCATAACCAAATAAAATAAAGCTATAAGAGTTTATTTTCTTCATCATACACCCATAAAACTCCTAAAACAACAAAAATACATAATCTCTGAGAGATAAACAATCAATAATGAAAACATGAGTAGTTTACAAATAGAAAGAGGCTTACTACTTTAGAGAGAGTTTTTATGTGCAATGAATTTGAAGGAGTTAAAGAATTCAAAAGTGAGTCACTCTAATAAGAGAAAGTGTGAGAGAGAAGTTTTGGAGAAGTGGAAAGTTACCAAGTAGCAACTGTGAAGTTATTGAAATGAAAAATGGAAGGTTGCAAAAACAATAAGGAATAGAAACAGGCAAAACATAAGAAGCATGTCAAGTGTTAATGCTAATGATGTGTTCACCACTAGTCTTTTAGTCTTTCAAATGGTAAATGATATATTAACTGGAACTTAATATTTATTCATAAAATTTCTTGAGGGTTCCAGTTATATGCAAATCATTTATGGTAGCTATGGTCGATGGATAAAATGGACATTAGATAATCAATATAGGGTAAAGTAGGAAAACAAACCTTTTTCATGTTCAAATACTTTTATTTGTAGTATAGATATAGATATAGATTGAGTGAAGGGTGAGACTATTTCCAACCATTAAATATTCTTTCCCATCCTATTTCTTGAGTGTTCTCAAAATCAATTTTGATGGGGCTATGTTTGAATGGAGGGGTACTCTGGAGTAGGTGGTGTTGTTAGACATTGGAATGGATCCTTTATTCTGGGGTATTCTCAAAGGCTTCAAGGTATATTGAAACTTGATCATGTAGATGCTTTAGTAGCAACAATAGTGATCAAGATAGCCATTGGTTCGGGGTATAGGAAGATTGTGTTTGAAGGAGATTCAAAGTTGGTTACTGATGCTCTGAAGAGAGGGATTTTGGATTTGTCTAAAGTAAGTAAATTCATCGATCAAATTAACAGTTTAGTAAATGGATTTGAGGATTATTCAATATCATGGACTCATAGAGAAGGAAATGCGGTGGCAAATTGCTTAGCTAAATACGCAAAAAATTGTATGAATCCTTGCTTATGGAGAGAGGAATGTCCCTCTTTTATAATACCTCTCATTTAGGATGATGTACTTCGTTTATGATCAATGAAAAATAATCATTTCTATTAAAAAAAAAAATCTACACTTTCTATATTCACCTCAATAGTGACAAAGTTTGCACCACATATATATAAAAGTTAGTAAAAAAAAAAAAATTAATCAAAAGTTCTTAAATTCTCCCTTATACAAACATAATATTATACATTCAAAATATTAGTAATATCAATCAAAATACAACAAATAAGCATAACAAAACTATTATTTAGAATGCACACTAAAGTTCTAAAATAGAATACACGTAAATGAAATAATCCATTTAAAAGCTCAATGGTATCTTCCTTCACAACGACATTAATCCGGTTTGTTAATGATTTACTCTTAAATATCTACTGCGAGCAAAACAATATCATATGTATGGTGTCTCCTATCTAAAATGCAATTGGTAATGTTTCTACACCATTGAAACAAAAAATAACTGAAAATAAAGGGATAAAAGTAATAAAATTAAAAATATGAAAGGAAAAAACAAATATTTGTGTGAGATGTGATAGGAAGAGGAAATCTTAGGGGAGGAAGATATCTTATATACCATACGGCTCGATGTAAATAGGGCCCTATGTAGAAACTTTAAATGGAGCCCTTAAAATTTATTATAAATATATTATATGATTAATATTTTACTTAAAAAACTATTCTTCTTGTTTTTTGTGACGCAAATTTAGTGATTAAACTTTTACATTCAAGTTTCACTAATATATCATTTTCAATAGATAATAAAACTAATTCATTCAATTTTTCTGGTGACATTGTTGATCGCAAGTAAGATTTTATAAGTTTTAATTTTGAATTTTTTCTTAATAGAAGCAACTGTTTTGGGTATTGTCAATACTATTTTATAAGCAATGTATGCATTTAGAAAAGAATCTAGCATTTTGTTATAACTTATTGTTTATATTGAAGTGTTGCAATCTATTTGCAAAACTTCTCTTAAGACTTTTAATTTTGAAAATAAATCTAATCCATCGATATTGAAAAATTGGTCATATTTTAAGAAGTTCTCAAGGTTAAGACAATATTTTTTTAAACTCTGATCAACTAATGATTTTAATTTTTTTAAACTAAATAAGAAGCCAAAAATATTTTCACATGATCTAAATTGTTCAAATCTAAAAGGAGTAAAATATTGATTAAAAGAAGAAAGATAGTTAAACTTTTTTGTTTTAGCTTGGCCTTTTTTTTATGATATATATTTAATTTAGCATATACAGACTAAAATTTTAGGATCATATATTAAAATTAATTTTCAAAAACCATAACATTATTTGGGGGCCCTTTTTTTTTGGGGGTCCTATGCAAACATTTAAATTGTCTATCTATTAGGCCGGCCCTGATCAGGTGCCCACTGAGCTCCAAAACCTCAATCCTATTTTATAATTTTTTTATTATTTAACTTTCTTAGAACCTGATGTTTTGACAATCCTATTGGTTCATGCATTTTTTTCATGCAATATTCTCATAGATAATGATTAACTAAATTTATATCTAACTAGAATTACTAATAATATCCATAATTGCCTGCATTATCCCCATCTCTAGCATCCCTCTCATTCACGTCAACATACTCTTACGTTTCAATCACTTCATCCCCATGTCTAACATTGTTCTCCATTACGTCAAGAAATCCCTTATGTATCTCAACTCCTTCATTTTATATAACTCCTTTTATCTTTACAGTTAGTTGTTTGTTCAACATTGCTCCAATGAAGTTTTTGGTCTTGCATCTCTCTCCTCATGTGAAATGTCGTGTGGCTGTGAAGATTGGTGGGTCTATGGTGTGTTGTTGTTGTCAACTTGTAAGTTTTTCTTTCACTATTTATTTTGATTAGTCATTGCACCATTGACTATTTTTCACTATTATATTAGTCATCTTGTTGGGTTGGGGCCAACCCATAGTTCATGGGTTCGGCAACTAATATATCACTAAAAATATGAGTTTTGAAATTTAAACAAAATCTGTCACAAGAAAATGCCATAAAATCCATGAGATTTCAACCCAATCAAAAACACAAACAACCAAAAATTGTGAGGACAAAAAAATCTTTCGCCTGTGTAACAACACAATCCTTTTAAAGAATGGTAGTGTAACAATGTAATGGACAATAATTTATTTTTCACATTGTGACAGATAAATGTGCAATTACCTGATTCATACACTAGGGCTAAAGGTTATGCTTCACACACTGTGACATCACAATGTGATATTAAAAAGCGAGTTGATTGTACACTAAAGCATGGTAGGAAGAATATGTTTAAGAGAATATGTAGATGATCATGGTGGCATTAGCCTGTGACATTGCATAGATACACGTATTGTATATGTAAACATGAGAAAAAAAAAAGACAAAATTAAGCTCTTGACGTTATACACCACCGATTTCAAAAGAAGGCTAGTTGTTACATTAAATGTGTTTGAATTATGTTAGTTGTACATTACCGATTTCACAAGAATGATAATTTTTACATTAACATCAAACATATATATTTAAACCTAAAGTAAAGTACATGAAATACATTTAAGAATACGAAGAATATTGGATGTTGATGTGCTAAAATAAAACTAGGCGTTCAACTATTTTCATTGACGAAGAACCACAAGCGTTGATGAGGAAATAGAAAATTCAAAGCTGGGAATTTACACCAGGTGTTAAATTATAATCCATATGATTTAAGTTTCAAATTCAAATATGCCTATCTAATCAAAATAGGAAACTCTTAATATAATAAACCAAATCCCATAAAAATGGGATTGCCGGTCTAAATAGCCTAATAAATACGAAAAATGGTATTTTAGTAAGGAAAAATCTGAAAATCTGCTAATGTGTATCTAAATACAATAAATTTCAAGTCAAGAGTAGCAATGATATTTTCTCACGATTAAGTAGTTTAAAGGGTACCTTCTCATAATTTTCCGTAAGAAAAAAGGATGGATGGTGGCTGAAAACGTGGCCCACCTTGGGACCATATGAAGAGTACAAGTTTTTTTTTGTTAACGTACGTGGGTTACTTTGTGCCAAAATTTGGGCAGACATTCAATATTTGATATTTGATAAAATTTTAGTATGTTGTTTGCAGCAACGAAGACCACACATTGATCAATTTATTTTGTTGAAAGGCTTCTCGAATTGATATTTCGCAAGACCCATTCAGGGAGATTTATTCTTGTTACTTTTGTTCATACCTAACTTGGGGTGATGAATAATTGATATTTTGATAGTATTTGAAAAATTGTTCTAGGGAGGATTGTTATAAGCCTATTATTTTGACATAGTGGAAACTTGAGATTGGAGTTTATAGACATACCCCGAGTTTGAGGGAACCACATAAATTTTGTGTGTGTTTCTTGTGGTGTGATTTTATTATTTGCTTTAAATTTTTCGTTGAGTTTGGTATATTGCTTGTTTAATTTGCATAAAGAGGAGTAGAAAAATTAATTATACTATTTTTTGTGTGTTAACCCCATCAAAGTGGTATAAGAGCACGGGTTGCTTTATCAGATTATGTGGATTTTCTTGTGCAAGTTAAATGGAGGAATGTTCAAGTACCATAATTAAATTAACGGTTTCAAATTACTCCGTGTGGAAGACTAAAATTGAGTATATCTTGTATTGCAAAGATTTGTTTGAGCCCATTGAATTGAATGGAATCAAGCTGTAGTTGACTAAAATCGAGGATGAATGGAAGAAAGTGAATCGGAAAGTCGTTGAACATATTAGACAGTGGATTGATTAAAGTGTTTTTCATCATGTAGCTAAAGAAACTGGTGTTTATCAATTTTGACAAAAACTAGAGTCTTTATGAGCCCAAGACTGCATAGAATAAAGTCTTTATAACCAAAGGCTTGTGAACTTGAAGTATAAGGGTGGACAAAGTGTTGAGGGGCATTTGAATTATTTTCAAGAATTGTTGAATGAACTGTCCACCATGAAGCTTGTGTTCAATGACGAGGTCCAAACATTACTTCTGTTGAGTTCCTTACTAGATAATTGAGAAACCCTAGTTATGTCACTCAGTAACTCAAGTCCTAATGGTGTGGTCACTATTAGTATGATGAAAGAAAGTATGTTTAATGAAGAGGCTGAAGAAAAGAGCAATGTATTTCTTCTAATTTAGAAGGACTTGTTATAGAAAATTGAGGGGAAATAAAACTAAAGATTAAAGTGATAGCAATGGTGATAAGTCAAGAGGAAGGCCCAAGTCAAAAATTGGATAGTCAAGAAATGGGATAAAAGTATTTTTATTGTAGCAAGTTCAGGCACTACAAGAATTAGTGCAATTAATTTACTCAATTGAGACCAAATGTCAGCGTGAAGCTATTGATCGAATTTAAACAACAATCGGAACTAGCACAAAAAATTATAGGGAATCAAAAATATTCATTGTACCAAAAACTAATTTGTTGAAAACAAATTAATCAATTACACAAAGCTTCATACTTTTTCAAAAATCTTTTGATCAAATATAAAAACAACAACGGAAGATATATAATGAAAACAACGAATTTCATTAAAATTTGAAGAATTCAATTAATTGATCACCACAAGTTCAAGACCCTAAGTAAAATATAAAAGAAGGTTACTTATTCCTTCTTGGGCTAAAGAACTCAGAATCAATGAGAGAATAAAAGGTCATCTCTTTAATACTTTCTTGAGCTATATATTTATACATGGACTAATTGAATCCTAAGAACTCTTATGAAACTGATATGAACAATCCGAACTTCAAATATACATGTAACGCTCCAAAATTCATACTGAAAGACATTACTATCTACAAACCATCCAATCATGAGAGCAACTAAAAATAACCATTAGAACAATCAACCATTCACCCATTTGATAAAGAATAAATACTAAAGTCAATTAAACATTGCAACTTCTCTAACTTACAATTCAAAACCAAAAGTATCTAGCGGCAGAACAATTAAAACTAGTTGAAACATTGTTTCATAGAAATTTCTCAAATACTAAACCAAAAATAAAACAAATCTATTCATCTAAGACATGTTCCACATCTTGATTCTCCAGATACTCATAATCAACCTGCTCATCTACATTAACATCCTCTTCTAAGCCAAAATTTGTAAGTGTGTTGTAGGGAATAAGCAAAAGCCTGTAGAAAATCTTTCTCAAATCCCAACAAGGTTTAAAACAATAAAAAGAAGGCAAGTCTCTTTTGGAAAATAACATATATAAATTTTTGAGAGTAAAAATATGACAGTTGTACTGATCTCAAGTGTACGGATTATAGTAAATCAATGATAGGAATAAACATGCAAGAAATTAAAGCAATGAATAAATAACTTAGTAGCATTATCCCATATTCTCATGTATGTTAGTTGCTTCTCAGAAATCTATACAACAATTCTACCTCGTTCACCCACTACAAACTAAACAATCTCAATCATTCCCTACAGGGCACATCATAAACCACTTTAGGAAGGGTGCATATCATCTCTTATGACATTAATGAATCCTTCACAGGAAAAATATACTATTCCTCAGCCTCGAATCTATGTGAAGAATACTGGTTACTCTCACAAACAATAATCCATTACAAGTGTTAGGTAACCATCTCACCCCCACTAGGATAGATGTTAACACTCTATGACAGCTCTCGAAGGCAATTCAAGTCCGTCACACCCAAACCATATAAGAGATGAAACCACAACTTTCTTAATAACTACAATATTAACCAATCGCAATTTTTATTAATAATTCAAGTATCACAATTACAAAATTCTCAGTATACTACAGTAAGAAAGGAAATAAAATATGAAAGACATTATATCAAGAAAACAGTCACAATTGTCATATCAAAAATTCTAGGATTTTGCCAAAAATCAAAATTTCTTGGAGCAAGAACAAGTATTAGATGAAAACATGATTTAATCAAGAATAGGAATTTAGAAATCAAGAATCTATGTATTTTTCACAATCAAACATATATCTAGCAAAACTAGGGTTTTGGAAACCAAGAACAAGTATTTCTTCAACCCAAACATGTATTTTGTTCAAAACTATGTTTCAATGATAAAGAAATCAAGAACTCATAAGTATTTATCATATAACTATCAAGAAGATTGAAAACATAAATATATAATACCCTAAGTCTTAATGAAAGAATTTGAGAAGAATCTCCTATCTCAATCCGATGTTTGAAGATAGCGCTAGCGTGTTTGAATCAATCTTAAAGTGAGAATCCATTTGAATATTGTATTTTCTCCTTCTCTCTCGCTCTCTAGGGTTGCCTAGGGTTAAAAACTAATGAAAAACAGTTAAAGGAGCGTCCTTATGGTATTTATAGAGTGAAAAACGGAGAAAAATCCTAAAACTGATCGGGCCTGTTTTTTAGGGTAGTGTTCGGATGGTGCAAATTCGCTGTTTTGGATGAAAAATAAGGTTTTGGAGTAGGGAGTATCGTCCGCACTGTGCTTAGGGCGTTTGGACGGTGCCAACTTTTTGTCTTGACTTCCAGAGCAGTTTTCACTTATTTACAAGTCGATTTAGGAAACTTTTGTAAAATACACTTTTGTAATCCTTGAAATTTATTTTCGTCTGTCCAAAAATCAGCTCAATTGGAGTTCAGAGTAAAAAGTGAAGGTTAAAATACTAAGGCAGTGTCAAATTCTTTCCTACCCAAATTCTTTCTAAAATTTGCTTTAACTTCGAAATACTTCCTGACTTCTAATACACCACATATTACCTCTCCCAAAGTTTCTCAACCTTAAGGATTCAATGGAAGATTTATTTTGACCTAAAAACATTTATAAACTTATCTAACCACCATTCTCAATCTTAAACACCTTTGAAACTAAGTTTGACACGAAAGTCAATTTGTCCAAAACTCAAACTTCATAATCAATCTTTTAACAACGATTTGAGGTTTCTACAATCTTTTTATTTATCTTAGGATAAATATTAATATGATATTATTCTTATTTAATTCTAGCATAAGGTCTTACAATGCATCTAGACGAAACTAGCGCGTTTGGACAAATTTTTTTATTTATTTATTAGATTTACTTCTTCATCTCTTATCCTTTTCCGGTGGTTGAGGTATGTCTGGACGGATGAACAGTTCGTTCGAATGCACCCTACATTTTGTCTGGGTTGTGTTTCTTTTCAACAATCTTCCAATTCCTAGCTCTCTTTCTTAGCTGCTTGCCCGCTTAACATTACTCCAAACATAGCAAATTACTTCCAAATGCCTAACAAATATGCAAACAACATAGAACAAGCATTAAACAAAAAATTTGATGACCAAGAAAATTTATCCAAAAATACATTGTAAGTAACTAATACCTAACATGATAAATATACACTATTGATGATTAATCAATAAGGAGTAGAAACCTTATGTCTAATTTCCATGTGTTTCACAAAAAAATTTAAGCTCATCCAGAAAAAATTCTCCCCTGCGAACACTTCTCAACACTTTTATGTTCTTTCCAAGTTGATCCTCAACGTCAATTTTATAGATTTTGAAGTTCTCAAATACTTCATCTTTTCTATTCAATAAATACACATAAGTGTATTTAGAAAAATGATCAATGAAGGTTCGAAATATTTCTTTCCTCTATGAGTCACATAACTCTTAAGATCACACATCAGAATGAACAAAGTTTAGCAATTCTAGAGTGCATTTAACTTGATGAAATGACTTGCACACTATTTTTGATTGAGCACTCAATTGACATTTAGAAATATTACTGTCATTACACTTTGGAATCAAACTTAGATTACTCATACACTTAATACATTGATAATTCGCATGTTCTAATCTACTATGCCACAAATATAAAGAGTCAAGCATGTAAATAGAAGACATGACTTTGTTATTAATATTAAGCTTAATCATTCCATTACAAGAGTAATCCTTCACAACGAAAATTCCATTCTTAGACAAGATAAACTTATCCAAATCATATACTAATTTGAATCCTGCCTTGTTCAAGGGATCACCAGATATATGATTTTTGTTCATCTCAAGAACATGACCCACATTCTTTAACATGATTGTCTTGCCCGAAGTGAATTTGAGTTCTAGGAACCTAATTCCCATAACTTTGGTTATTTCTTATTTTGACTTGTTGCCATTAGTGACACTTTCATATGTGGTGAAAGCAGTTAAGCATTTTGCTACATGAATTGTGGCCCCGGTGTCTAATCACCTCCCTTCATTGGGATCAATATGATTTGCCTCAGTTATAATTGTTGTAAAATTGGGGCATTCATCAATCACATTCAGTTCAGACTTGAGAAACTTCTTGTGAAGTTGACAATTCCTCATAATATGACAAGACTTATGGCCAATGAAATAATCACTACTCTTTGGTTAATTAGTGTGTTTTTTCCTTTTCCTGAAGCTTTTGTCCTTCTTATTAGGAGGCATACTATATTTTTTAGATTTGTCAATAGACTCGCCTCCTATCAAATTTGCTCCAGAGATGTGATCTATCTTTTTAAAGTTTCGATCTCGATTTCAAAATTATTATTTAATACGAAGATAACACGATAAATTCTATAAAAAAATTTCCTCTCCTAATGCTTAAGCTTTGTCTTGTAGTTATTTCAAGAAGGATGCAACTTTGCAATGATGACTTTAACTTGAAATTCCTCATCCACTTTGATTCCCCAATGGTTATATCAACCATTAAGAGTTGTAATGCTTCCACTTGGGAAAGGAAAAATTGTTCATCAATCATAAGTAAATGAACATAACTATAAATTACAAATTTATGGGCTCTAACTTCCCTAGCCCGACGTAGTACGCAGATAACTGTTGTAGAGAAGTGGACAAAGCATTAAAATTTTGTCCCTTGCACAGAAAATCATTCTCAATCCATTTTTTTCTTTGTTGCTTTATGTCATTGGACTCACCTTCTTCTTCATCCTGGATTGGTGGAATATCATCTTTCAGAATGTAGGCAAGTTTTAAAATTTTTAGGAAGAACAAAACCTTTTGTTTCCATTGCAAGAAAAATTGTCCATCGGAACAATCCAAACACACCAAGTCTTGATTCATCACTTGAATTGATTGAATAGTAGTAGCCAAAGTCTCCACTGATGTAGTAAATTTGTCTTAAAAATTGTTGGAAAGTGTTTTTCAACAATGAAAACAAAGATAAAATCTTGAATCCAAGGCACGAAAGAATTCACTATCTTTAAGACAAAGTTTTCACCCTTACAATAATAATTGCGAGTGTGAAAAGCACTAGACAACAAATTATCCCCAAAGTACAAGGAATTCAGATTCACATGTTACAATTCGAAAGATTTGCACAAAAGAGAAAAATAATAATGACACAAGAGACAAGAAAGTTTAGGAGAATGAAAAGTAGAAATGTATTTGGTGTAGGAAAATGGAATGAATGCACTCTTATTTATAGAGAACTAGTTGATGTACATGTGCATTGCATGTGGTTATTTTGAATTATAATTTGAAATTTGAATTTTTATTTGTGATACAGTCCAAGGAGTGTATAGTCTATTAAAAAAGAAAAATAAATTCCCACATAGTTCTAAGGACTACCTAATTAGTCTTAGGATATTGCTTATACTGTCGCAATAAAATAGGAATATTTGTTTCAATAGAACAATAAACTTGAAACAAGACATGCCATGATGTCATATGTTGCCGTTGTTATGTTGATCAGCTGTGTAGCTTATATAGCTACATCTACATCTATGTTTCATTGTTTGGATAAAGCTAACTTTTTTCTGCACCTAGTTTTTTTATTTTTCTATAGTTTTTATAAGAGGTAAAAATTGAGGATACCACCTGCAAGAATAAAGAATGAACGTTTCTGATAAGAGTGAGTTCTGAACTTGATCTCCCGGTCTCTGCTTTCTATAAAAAGAACAAACTGTCCAAGATCGAAGTACTTCGATCGAAGACACTTCGATGCTTAAGTCAGTAATGGAACTGAAACAATTGTAAGAAGATAAAGAGAGTTCAGCGTACCTTTCACTTGGCTCCTTGTGCCTTTTACATATCCCTGTACAGTTAGGGTTTTCATGATTCTCGATTTAAGGTGGTACACCTTCCTTCAATTAAGCGGCTGTATTTGGGAAGTTGTTGAGATCTCTCTAGTAATTCCTTCTACCGGGCCTATAATTATGTTAATTCGTTTAACCAGAATGTCCGAGTTATAGACATTTCTTTAGCCCTCCGTTTACTGTTTGAAACAGTTCGGTCATGATGAGGATCGACTTCTGCCCTTTTCTCCCGAGCTCTTTGAACAACTCGATTTCAGTATGATGACTCAGTGTATTGATGTCTTTGTCACGTGACTGGTCTTGTCTAGCTCACATGGGATCATTTAATGCAAGTACACGTGTCATATAGGGAGCCACCCTCTTCATTTGTCCTAGAAAATGTCTGACGGACACTTTTCGTCTGTTAGTCATTTTATGCCCCCAAACCCATCATTACTCATGTTTTTAGGACATCCCCCCTGTTTTGGCTGCGTGTCCAATAATTTAAATATTGACTTTTAGAATTTCCTCCTTTTATAAACGATTTCTCTTCACTCCTTCCTTCACTTTGGCCTTCTAAACTTCAGATTTTCTTGGCTCTTTACCTGCCTCTGCACTATTACTTTCCTTCTGCAATGACCCCTCTTACTCTTTCTGAGGTTCCTGCTTTCAGAGCTAAATACAACATTCTAGAGGATGTCGAAATACGAGTTGCTAGTAGCGAATAACCTCTGATAGGCACTAGAGAGAGTATTCCAATTCATACTCGAGCGATCACCGAGGGTGGAGTTCGTTTTCCTCTAGACCCCCTCCTTCTCTAGGTGTTTTTTGTGATGAAACTTTGCCTCATCCAATGCTGCCCCAATTTCTTTAGAATATTTATGGGGGGTTGTTGCTCTGAACAAGCTTCTAGGTGTAGGCCTTGGTTTATGGGAGATTTTATATTGCTACATCATCAAATTGACTAAAGATAATTACTATTTAGCGGTGAGGAAGAAGGATCACTATCTGGTAACTCATCCCCTTGACTTGAACAAAGGCTATGAAAATGACGTGATTTTTGTTTTTGAGAATTGGGAGTACTTTGCTGAGGTCACTCTTTCCTATCACTGCCCCTACGAAGAAGAAGCATCAGGTGACTGTCTTTTTTACTCTTTCATTTTTGTTTACTTATCCACTATTTTTGACACAAACCAACTTTTTCTTGAAGGCGAGACTGTGAAGGGCAGAATCCCTGAGTCATTAGTGAAAATAGATGAACTTAAAAAGGTTTGGGGCTACAATGATTCTCTTTTCTGCTCGGGTATACGCCGACCTATATGTCTTTCATCATCGTGCCAAACCGACCAAATGCTACCCTTGCATCTAATTGGGAGGCTATTCAATCTGCTCAGAAGCAGACGCCAAGATCCCGTAAGAGAGCTTTGTCTACCACATTTGGGAAAAACAGACCTGCAAAGAACTTTCTTGACTTTTTATCGACTGTTGAGCTGACCCAAATTGCCAAACCATCTTTGCCAACTGATCCTTCTGTTCCTTTGGTCACTATTCATGAAGAGAAGCCTACATCCGAGGTTCCTGCCTAAACGATTCCTCTAGAGCCGAGTGATGTAATTACAATAGTCAACGACCCAGTAGACCTGGTTCAGGCCACTCAAACTTCAATTCCTGTCAAGTTAGATCCTCTTGCTTCTGTTCATTCTCTTGTTCATCAAGATGATTCAAATTTTGAACTTGCTGAAGACCTCGCCCTAAAAAGGCATAAAATTGCAGAGTCCAAGACAAATCTTTCTTCTAAGCCTGTCAATCCTCCTTTCTGACCTGTCCTCAAGGCCAAAAGGAGAGAGATCACTGTGAAAGACTCAGCAATTGAAGATTTCAATGTTGCTGTGGGGATTACTCGGGGGGTAATTTTGCCTCGGGACTTGGCTATAAATGAGGCCTTGTTTGATGATAAAGTTGCTCGCCAAGTAATCCAACACATGGTCTTGGTAAGACTTGTTCTTTTAGGCCTTCTTTATCTTCTTTAGAATTTGTCATAAGTCTTTCATTTCTTCAATTTGAAGGGTCTTCAAAAATTCCATGAGGTAGGGGCTCGGCTTACACCCACTTTGTGAAATAATCTATTGCAACAAGGAGAAACTTCTTATTGCAACGGGCCCGAGGTAATGGTCCCACAATATATAATCTCCATTGCGCAAAAAGCCACGGGCTTGCTAATGGAAACAAATCATGGGTTGGTCTTCTTGGTATCAATGAGAATTTCAGACACTTCTCGCATTGCCTAACGAACTGCAGAGCGTCCTTTTGCATGTAGGGCCACCGGAACCCCTTGGGAAATGGCTCAGTGAGCCAAAGATCTTCCACCACTATGAGCGCTGTAACTCCCCTCATGAATTTTAGATAAAAAATCGGGGACTAATTTGGGGTACACACATTTTAAGTAAGGGCCTTTGAATGAGCGCCTGTTAATTTCATCCTTTGGAGATAGCCAGAACTTGACAGCCTTCAATCTCATTTTATGGGCTTCCTTCTTGTCTTCAGGCAAGTCCCCATTCGTTATAAAAGCAACGATCGCTTCCATCCAACTCGACTCCATTTCTCTAGATAAGATTTCGTCTAGACTTTTCGCAATAATGCTTGGCTTGGTTTGGAATTTGACAGTGACTGTCCTTTCAATTTTCTAATTGATGGCGGATGCTAATGATGCTAAAGCGTCAGCATGGGCGTTTCTTATTCTACCGACCTACTGAATTGAAAATTTCGGTACCTGCCTTAACTCCTTTTCTGCTACAGCATGGTATGCCAACATTCTCTCATATTTTGCCATATACTCTCCTATTATTTGATTCACTACAAGTTGTGAATCAAAAAATATTTGGAGCTTAGATATGCCTAATTCGGTCGTGAGNTCAGCAATTGAAGATTTCAATGTTGCTGTGGGGATTACTCGGGGGGTAATTTTGCCTCGGGACTTGGCTATAAATGAGGCCTTGTTTGATGATAAAGTTGCTCGCCAAGTAATCCAACACATGGTCTTGGTAAGACTTGTTCTTTTAGGCCTTCTTTATCTTCTTTAGAATTTGTCATAAGTCTTTCATTTCTTCAATTTGAAGGGTCTTCAAAAATTCCATGAGGTAGGGGCTCGGCTTACACCCACTTTGTGAAATAATCTATTGCAACAAGGAGAAACTTCTTATTGCAACGGGCCCGAGGTAATGGTCCCACAATATATAATCTCCATTGCGCAAAAAGCCACGGGCTTGCTAATGGAAACAAATCATGGGTTGGTCTTCTTGGTATCAATGAGAATTTCAGACACTTCTCGCATTGCCTAACGAACTGCAGAGCGTCCTTTTGCATGTAGGGCCACCGGAACCCCTTGGGAAATGGCTCAGTGAGCCAAAGATCTTCCACCACTATGAGCGCTGTAACTCCCCTCATGAATTTTAGATAAAAAATCGGGGACTAATTTGGGGTACACACATTTTAAGTAAGGGCCTTTGAATGAGCGCCTGTTAATTTCATCCTTTGGAGATAGCCAGAACTTGACAGCCTTCAATCTCATTTTATGGGCTTCCTTCTTGTCTTCAGGCAAGTCCCCATTCGTTATAAAAGCAACGATCGCTTCCATCCAACTCGACTCCATTTCTCTAGATAAGATTTCGTCTAGACTTTTCGCAATAATGCTTGGCTTGGTTTGGAATTTGACAGTGACTGTCCTTTCAATTTTCTAATTGATGGCGGATGCTAATGATGCTAAAGCGTCAGCATGGGCGTTTCTTATTCTACCGACCTACTGAATTGAAAATTTCGGTACCTGCCTTAACTCCTTTTCTGCTACAGCATGGTATGCCAACATTCTCTCATATTTTGCCATATACTCTCCTATTATTTGATTCACTACAAGTTGTGAATCAAAAAATATTTGGAGCTTAGATATGCCTAATTCGGTCGTGAGCCTTACTCCGGCTATTAGGGCTTCATATTCTGCTTCATTATTCGAGGCCTCGAAACTGAGCCTGATAACCTTTTCCAGAATACATCCCTCCAGGCTTTCTAGTATGATGTCAATGCTCGCATCCTTCTGATTGGAAGATCCATCAACAAACAGACTCCATTTACTACTGAGCTTGGATTCTTTATCATTGTCAGTCTGGTTGTTCTGTCCTGAACTGTTCTTAGGTTGGAATTCAGTGATAAAATTTGTCACCACTTGCCCCTTGATTGCGGTTCTCGATTCAAACACAATGTCGAACTCCCTGAGCTCTACTATCCACTTAGCAATGCACTTGATAGGTCGACTTTCTGAAAAAGTGCTTTTAAAGGCTGGTTAGTGAGCACTATGATTTGGTGTGCTTGAAAATAATGTCTGAGCTTCCTAGCCGAGCTAACTAATGCTAGGGCGAGCTTCTCTAATGGAGTGTACCTTGACTCAGCATCCAAGGGCATTTTTCTCACATAATACATAGGGCTTAACTTTGAACGGTTATCTCTCATCAGTGCCCCACTTATTGCGCGCTCAGACACTGTTAGGTAAAGGAATAGGCGTTCCTTGGGTAATGGTGTTGTCAAGATTGGTGGGGAGGCCAAATATGACTTTAGACTCAAGAAGGCTTCTTCGCATTCCTGGCTCCAGAGTGCTACCTTATTTCCTTTGATTGATTGAAAGAAAGGTTTGCATTTGTTAGAGGCTCGGGAAATAAACCTTCTAAGTGCAGCTGCCATTTCAGTTAGCCTTTATACTTCCTTTACTGTCCGAGGTGACTGCAGCTCCGCGATTGCCTTTACTTGCTCGGGATTTACTTTGACTCCTCAGAGCGTGACTAGAAATCCAAGGAAATTTTTTGATCCTACCCCGAATGCACACTTTGAGGCATTCTGCTTAATCTTGTATCTTCGAAGGATGTCGAATGTGTTTCTCGGGCCAGAGCAGTGATTGGTGGCTCTTTGACTCTTAAACACCATGTCATCAATGTAGACTTACATGGTGCTTCTCAACATATGTCACTAACCTATGTCACTAACCTCTGATAGGTTGCTCTGACGTTCTTTAATCCATAGGGCATTACTTTGTAACAGTAAGTCCCTTCAGGTGTTATAAATGCAGTCTTCTCTTGGTCCCCTATATGCATCCAAGAAACTCATCCGCTTGTGTCTGGTGGTTGCATTAACCAACTGGTCTATCTTTGGCAAGGAAAGCTATCTTTTGGGCATGCCTTATTGAGGTCGGTGAAGTCAACATAGACTCTCCACTTATCATTTTTTGTCTTGACCACAACAGTATTTGAAAACCAAGTCGGGTATTTAACTTCTCTAATAATATGGGATTCCAATAACCAAGCCACCTCCTCCTTAACAGCTTCTTGGTGTTATGGTTCCGACTTCCTAAGTTTCTGTTTGATCGGCTTAAAGCTCGGATCTTCGTTCAATTGGTGGCATGCCACTTCGGGCGATACGCCAGGCATTTTATATGTTGACCAAGGAAAGACTTCTGAGTATTCTCTTAGTAGTGCAACAAGTTCATCTTGTTGCTCGGGACTCAACGAGGCACCCAAAAAGAAATACTTGTCACCATCCTGGTCTAGAGGTACTTTAGCCAAGTGTTCCACTATTCGGTTGGTCAATTCCAGTTTGGTGCCTAAAGGTACTTTGTGTCTTTGTTCGGTATTTCATCCGGCTGGTTCTTGTTTTGTTCCTAAAGTTACTTTAGGTCTTTCCACAAAAGTTCGGTTGGCTGTGTCAACCGACTTATCGAGGACTGGTTGCTATTTCACAGTTTCGACTACCGTACATTTCTCTTTATTTTCCCGACCGTCCCTTCCTTTAACCGAGGCTAGTAAGCATGTTCTAGAACTAACCTGGTCTCCTTGGATATTCACTCTTCCCTCTACAGAGGGAAACCTGAGCACCAGTGATATGTTAAAGGTACTGCCTTCATTTTGTGTAACCAGGTTCGACCCATAATGGCGTTGTATATCGAGATAGTGTCTACCACCAAAAACTTGGTCATTACCTCCATAGAGCCAATTTTCACAAGAAGAGTGATCATGCTTCTCGAGAGAATCATTTTTTCACTAAGGCCGACTAGTGGGGTGTTGGATGACTTAAGATCTTCTTGTTTTAACCAGAGCTTCAAGAAGCAGTCCATATACATGATCTTAGAGGAGCTTCCTGGATCAATCAATATCCTCTTCTGAGTGTTATTACCAATACATCATTATGTGTCTATTATATCCCGATCAGATCTTGCTCAGAGAAGTAGATTGTCTCGGTCATGTCCTCAATCTTCATCCTCTTATTCTTGACTTCGGGTGATAATCGCAATCGATACACTTCCCTCTCCTTTGCGGCCTTCTGAATATATGCTCTTGTAGTATTATTCGTGGCCATTTGCGAGTTCGTTGCAGCATGGATTACGTCTATCACATCTGTTGTTGCTCTCTGGTCCCTTTGAGGCTCAGCTCTACCTCTACCGACTGCAGCACCCTCCACAACGAACTAAGCAAGATGCCCCACCTGGACCAGCTCTTCCAAATGCTATTTCAAGGATTGGCAATTTTTGGTCATATGACCTACATCCCGATGGTAGGAACACCTGGAGTTAGGGTTCCTTTTTAAAGGATCCCCTGTTAGCTTATTGGGCTACTTGAAATATGATTTCTCCTTGATCTAAGCCAATATTTTGTCTATCGGCTCTTTAAACACCGTATTGACCCCTAAGAAAGGAGACTTTGAGGGAAACCCTTCCTTTTCTTTCTTCTTTCCTACCTTTCTGTTTGACTCGGTCTGCTTGTCATGGTTGAACTGCCTCCTGCCTTGATGCTCCCTCCCCATATCTCTGGATAGGTCATCATCGACTTTGGCGTACTTTCAATCCTTGCCATCAGTACCTCCAGGTCCACAACAAATCCTCTAGTAAGAGACTGATATAATGGGTTCTCTTTTGACAATCCAATTTTGAAGGACAACACAACAATTTCAGAGTTATAGGTTTCAATTTCATTCATTGTTTCCCAGTAACGATAAGTGTACTCCCTCAAAGTTTCATTGCTTCGCTTCTTCAGTATAAATAGAGCCCCAACATCTTTGGGTTGTTTACTGCTTGTAATGAACCGAGCTGTGAATTGCTTGGCAAACTAGGACCATCCATCTACCGATCTCTTCTATAAATTGTTGAACCATTTCATGGCTGACTCCCCGAGGCTACTGGGGAAGATGATGCATAACAGTGGCTTATTCCTCTGATGAATGGTCATAAGCTGCCTGTAGTGTCTGATGTGGGAGGCTGGATCAATCTTTTCATCTTACAACTTGAAGTTCGGGACAGTGAATTTACTCGAAATTTGCCCCCTTTCGATCTATATGGTGAAAGGATACGAATCCGAACCGTTTCCATATTCTCCGATTGCTCTCTGGGCTAGGTCCCTAGCCGACTTCTGTTCTGGTCTCTTTAGTCGGTTGTTGAGCTCTTCAGTGATGAACTGCTTCCAGGAATCTTGTTCCAGCCACCAAGGTCTTTTTTGCTTGTATTCATCATCCTCAACATTTTCCCTTCTTTCTTGTTTTTTCTTGGGACTCTCTCGCTGGTTTTCCTTGTTACGTTTCTTTTTCTTAGTTAGTTCCTTTAGTCTGGCTTTTAACTCATCATTTTCTTTCATTAGGTCCTTTTCATTGGTGTAGGATTTTTTAAACAGTTTGTCATATACGTCAAGTCGGTCCTGCAGGGATTGAACCAACTTTGCCAAGGAATGATTCTCACCATCGACACAGAGGGATTCACCATGGTCATCAGTTTGCTGATTCTGTTGTCTAGGTGACCTAAAATTTACTGAGGATAACTCATCATCCTCACGGGGTTTCGATGGGCTTTTGCTCACATGCATCCTAATGTCGCTATCAGATGGAAGTGACACTCTGTAGTCTGGGTCAGAATCCCCCAAGGCAAAATTGCCCACAGGTGATTTGATGCTAGAATAAAGAATGAACGTTTTTGATAAGAGTGAGCTCTGAACTTGATCTCCTAGTCTTTGCTTCCTACAAAATGAACAAACTACCCAAGATCGAAGTGCTTCAATCGAAGGCACTCCGATGCTTAAGTCAGTAATGAAACTGAGACAATTGCAAGAAGATAAGGAAAGTTCAGTGTACCTTTCACTTTGGATCCTTGTGCCTTTTATAGATCCTTGTTCAGTTAGGGTTTCCATGATTCTCAATTCAAGGTGGTACAACTTCCTTCAATTAAGCGGCTCTATTTGGGAAGTTGCTGAGATTTCTCTAGCAATTCCTTCTGTCGAGCTTATAATTATGTTAATCCGTTTGACTAAAATGTCCGAGTTATAGGTGTTTCTTTAGCCCTCCATTTACTATTTGAAACAGCTCGATAATGATGAGGATCGACCTCTGCCCTTTTCTCCTGAGCTCTTTGAACAACTCGGTTTCAGTTTGATGACTCGGTGTGTTGATGTCTTTGTCACGTGACTAGTCTTGTCTTGCTCACGTGGGATCATTTAATGCAAGTGTACGTGTCATATAGAGAGCCACCCCCTTTGGTTTCTTTATTCTATATGCTAATCATTTTACTTATTCTCCATTCAAAAAATTTACCTTCATTCGATATATTTATATTAAGTGTTTAAGAAAATGAATGGACAAACCCCTTTCTGAAACTATCTGTAGTCTTTTTTATCAACTTGTACCACCTCCACATGAAGTCCATTCATCTGGTATTCATCATGGATACTTTGTCCAACTTAAAAAGGGAAATAGCTTTTATAGCCTGCCTAAACATTCTTGCACTTAACTTCCATATTTTTTTTTGCATTACCCAAAAATGCGTTTTGACTCTTAGAAAATATGAGACAAAGTAAAAGAAATGGTTGAAAATACTCAAGGAAACAACTTTCAAAGTATTCAGAGATTTTTCTTTAATTTTGTCTCGTACATTTTGAAACCTAACCTAACATTCATGTCCCAAGAAATGAGGCGCCACTGCCTCTTTGTGGTAGTCACACTACTTATGATATACTCCTAATTAAAAGGAAACTGGATATCATTCTACGCTAAGCAAATGCACTATAGAAAGCTAGTCTACATATTCAAGCAAACACCACTATGCTTCAGGACCATTTCTCAGAGCAATGATTCATTTATGCAATCTACATGATGATCTCAACCAAAAATAAATCATTAACTAGTAGAACGTATGTTTGCTACAAGAGAAAACCAAAGAAAAGAAAATAAATTTGAAACCCTATAATCTGTCACGAACAGCCAAAAACAGAGCAAAGAGGGAACCGCGTAAAACTTAGCGATTAGCGATTGTTCACAGTAATTGTCCGGAACCCAAAAAACACCTTTCTTCCCATTAGCGTAATTCAGAGACTTTGGTGGCTGAAAAGAAGATAAGCCAATAAATATCATAAACATCAAACAACTAAAAAATGAGCATTCAGAACCATGTGCTCAACGGACATATAAAAATATTATTATTGGAAAAAAAAGAAATTTACTAGGGATTTCATTTTGCTTTCACTTTCCACTATATTTTCTTGGCAACCACAAACAGACCAAAATGACATCTTAACAAGTTTGCTTTCCAGGCCGGCCCAACGGTGTAAAAAAAAAAGTGTGGGATTTAGGTCTCAAATTTTTGAAAGACCCGTAATATTAAATACATAACTAGTTCACGTAAAAATTTAAATTCATAAAAATTTTAGGCTTTTCAAAAAGGCTCCAAAAAATTTAAGCCCAATTTTTCAATAATTTGAGCCTAAAATTTAATTCATAACATTAGAAACTCAAAAATAAAAAATTTTAAAAATAAATAAAAAAAATTCAAAAGTCAACTCATATTTACTCACGTCTCTCTCTCTCCCTCTCTCTTTAAAAATAAAAATAAAGTATTACATCCTTCTCTTTTACTTAAAAAAATTAATTTTTTTTTTAAAATAATACTAAAAATAAAAAGGTCTTATTTAGTATTACTACTTTAAGCCTTAAATTATCTTGAGCCGTCCCTGTATGCTTTCATCATATCCCAATAAAATCAACAACCTAGATGCAGAAATTAACGAAAAACAATGATTTGCAATCAGAAGCAGTGTTTTAAAATTCAGCCCGGTCCGACAGGGTTGACCCGGTAACCCGGTGAACCGGACCTTAAACTGGGCCGGTTCATAAGTTAGATCGGTTAAGCACCAAAACCCTCCAACATCCGTTAAACCGGGCGATTTTTGAACTAATCGTCCAAACCAAACGAGTTTTATCAAACTGGCGGGTCATTCAAAAGCCAAGCAAAATTAGATTTTTGGGTCATTTTGCACTAATTGCTGTCTGTCATCTCTCAGCCTTCACTTGTGTGTGTGTCTCTCTCTCTCTTTCTATAGCCTCTGCGACTCTCGATCGTCTCAGCTTAAGCACGTAGGAGTCACCACCATCATCGCCACAGTTGTTCAAGGTTCATGGTCGTCTCCCGATGGTGCCTCAACTCATGTCGTTGGCTTGAATCGAATGAGGATTAACGATATAAGTACTTCATCACCATCTTTATCTATCTCTCTGCAGTTTGTAGACCTCACTCTCATAATAATTTATTGTGTTCTGATTGTAATACTTGTAGCCACTATTTTCATACTTTTGGTTAATTATTTTTTGAATATTGGACTTATTTTTAAGAAAAATATCTCACTTTCTTGCTTCTAGTTTTTTACCTATTTGTCTGCTTTAGAGGAGACTAGCGATCTGCAATCAATTGCCATTAATGTGGTGTTTTACTTCCTCCATTCTTGAAACACGCACCATACATTGGTGGGTTTTAAACCCTTAATGATTCTTGGTTAAGAATTTGAATCCCATTAACTAATTAATAGATGCAATGAAGGGAATAGAAGACTGGTATACAGAAAATTGAGGTTCAGTTGAGAATTTGAGAAATTTTAGCTTTTTTTTGGTCATTTCTTGCATACATTAATTATGTTATTTTTATCATTATTATATTTTTTGCGCATATTTGTTAGCATTAATCATTATTTTTTATTCTTTTATTATATAATCGGTCAGATTAGTGACCCAATGGTTGAACCAGTAAGCTGTTGACCTAGTCCCTTTGCCGAGTTGAGTTCCGGGCCTGGTTTAAAAGCTATGATCAGAAGTAATTGAATTTAATATTGAATATGAAGAGTGAAAGACAAAAGGTACCTGTTAGGATTGATGATAGATCATTTGATGAAGATGACTTGTGATAATGACGGATTTTAGCTTGGGCTGCCCATACAAAGCCCAAAACATTTGATGGGCCCCTTAGTTACACAACAACAATCTAAGCGGCCTATTTGCAATGTGCTTACTCCGTCATAAGAGTGGGCCACAACCCAAGGTTGAAAGTCTAATGACGCCCTGCTCGAAATAATCCTGCTAGATCATCTCAAGCACGACAAAGTAGGCTAGCTCGGGAACTAGGAGTTCGGTATGAGATAAATCCCAAACAATTCTTGTCGCGCTATGTGTCCAGGGGACAGGGGGACAACTTCTGATGACCCTAATGAACAAATACTCTATGGTAAAGAGAATATTTGTATGCATTCTGTTTTGAGGATTGTGCCCACAACCTACATCAGAGTAACAGACCCTGCTATAGGAAAAATGAAGAAGAGACCACAAAATCAGCCAAGAGAAGGGAGAATCGTAGAAAATCCTAGGTGGTCACATGTATAAATAAAAGACAAAATCGTTGTACAAGGGAGAGTCTGATAAATTTACTTGGAATTCAAAGTGTAAAAAGGTTGTAGGCCACGAAACCCATTGTAACCACTATCTTTTACTCCAAGCAATATAAATCCCAAAGACCAAGAGCCTTCATTACAGTGGATATAGCCTTAGTCTTTCGTTTAAGGTGAATCACCTATACTTTGTTCTTTGATCTAACACCAGCACTTATTTTCCTATTGACCCAACATTCACAAAGTCCCCCACTAGGCCTCACACAGTTATCGTTTTGCACTTGGGCATAGTAATTTCAAGCACCGTTAGCTTGACGCCGTTTGTGGGAACAGTTTTCATCGTTTCCTTCAATTTTTCTTCATTCTTTTGCTGGTTTGATCGGCTCCACTTAAAACATGAGCAAGTCTCACGCAAACCCCCAAGTCCCGCAGAACCAACCAGATGGCTTCCTTACCCTAGTAGCGGATGTCGAGAACCACCCTACGACAGCGAACCCTTCTCCCCTTAACGAGTTGGAGATGTACCACCAGACCACGAAGCAGCTTAGAAACATAACCAAGACTTGGTTACATGGATACAGACACACCACCTCCCACAGGCCCTGCCTGTACAACCTGCGCTACCTCTACTGCCAGCTCAAAATGACTTTACTCATCAAGACCGCTAGATGCCGCCTAATGGAGTCACAAACCTCTATGAACAAACCCATTCTAGAGAAATCCGCTGACGGAGATAGTCGAATGACCAAACAGATGATGAGGCCCACAGCCAAGCTAGAGCCATGCCAAGGGTTCTCTATCGTTTCTAGGGGAGCAATCCCTCGTCGAGGATTGATCTCGTCTCTTCTTAAGCCGTGTTCCCTCTTTTTTCCTCTCTCTTTCATTTGCTAACCATGAGCATCCCTTCATGCAGAGGGTCTTCGTTTGCTAACCACGAGCCTCCCTTCATACGGAGGGTCTCTTCGCTGTTTATGTACTTTTCAGCTTTGGCGAGCACCTCGACCATAGTTGATTGAGGGTTATTGGCAATTGAGAATATGAGGTCCTTTGACTGGAGGTCCAACATTGTCATGAAGGTGGTCAAGGTGAACTTGTCATCTATGCTTTCTACTTTCAACGACCCTTGGTTAAACCAATGCACATAGCTCCAAAAGGACTCATCGGGTCCCTATCTAATGCTTAACTGATGGCAGGATGGTTCTCTGTAAATTCGTGCTCTAATGAAATGAGATATGAATTGTATGGATAGTTAATGGAAAGAGGAAATTAAGGATGGTTACAACTTGTTGAACCAAGCTATCGTCGACCCCTTAAAGGTTATGGCAAAAACTCAGCATCGAATGGGCTCGAGATACCCATGAAGCTCCATTTGATTTTTATATGAATTAAGGTGATCCACTGGATCCTTAGTCTTGTCGAATGCCTCTACCCGTGGCACCCGAAACTTCTGGGGCAGAGAAAAATAAAAGATTTCAATGGTGAAGGTTGACTCCGTTTATTGAACCAAAGCGTTCATAGTGACAGATATTTTCCATTTTACCATATCCTTCATGTTTTCCAGCCCATACTAGATCTTTCAGAATCTTTGCACCCAAAAGTGATCCATAGTATCATGCGGAGGCAGAGGAAGGTCTTCCCTTGGCATGGCTCTGGTTCGGAATAGACAAATCAAACCTCGAACCCGTGAAAACCCATCTCCTGGGCTTCTTAGGGGAACGGGTCCTGCCCGTAGGAGCCATTCAACTCGTTCTCACACTAGGAGACCTTCCTTGCCAGATTACCACCCCGGTTCATTTCTTGGTTGTTGATGCCCCTTCTGCGTACAACATTTTGCTCAGAAGGCTCTATCTTAACTCCATTAGAGTCATTCCATTGGCATATCACTTGGTTATGAAATTTCCTATGAAGAACAGAATTGGGGTGCTAAGGGGAGATCAGCGCCTCACTAGGCGTCTATGATGCAAAAAGAATTGGAATCTGTTCAACTAGAAGACCTTGATATGAGAGACAAGCTTGAAACTCGGCCTACACCATCGGAGCAACTAAAGCCGGTGCAGATCGATGAGGACCCTGGGCATGTGGTCTTTGTAGGCTCAATGTTGGTTGAAGGTATCAAAGACAAACTCATACTCTTTTTCAAGGAAAATGTTGATGTATTCACCTAGAGACAAGAGGATATGGAGGGGATCAATCCTGGAGTAATAGTGCACTGACTCAACATCGATCCAAATTTCAAGCCAGTTAGGCAAAAAAGGAGGAGTTTTGCCATAGAAAGGCAAAAGACGATCGATGAAGAGGTGGCCAAACTATTGTGAGCAAAGGACATTAGGGAAGTTGACTACTTGACATGGTTGGCCAACTTGGTGCTGGTCAAGAAGGTCAATGGGAAATAGAGGCTATGCATCGACTTCACAGACCTGAACTATACATGCCCTAAGGACAGTTTTTCTTTGCCCAAGATCAACTTGATAGTCAACGCCATAGTGGGCATGAGCTCCTCAGTTTTATGGATGCCTTCTTGGAGTACAACCAGATCAAGATGGATCCCAATGACCAAGAAAAAACTTCCTTTGTCACAAAATAGGGAATCTTTTGTCACTAAGTCATGCAGTTTGGGCTAAAGAATGCCGGACCCACTTACCAGAGGGTGGTCAATCTAATGTTCTATGAAAAGCTTGGGTCAACCATGTAAGTATACATAGACGATATGCTGGTCAAATCTCTTAAGTCCAAGCTCCACATTCAACACCTCTGGGAATCGTTCGAGATCATGCGTCAATGTAAGATAAAGCTGAACCCGGCTAAATGCACTTTTAGAGTCTCAGTAGGGAAGTTTCTAGGGTTTATAGTTAACAATTGAGGAATTGAGGCAAACCCCAAAAAGGTAAAGGTTGTTCTAGAAATGAAGTCTCTCACTAACACCCGAGAAGTACAATGCCTCACCGGGAGAATCGCGGTACTAAATCGATTTGTCTCAGGCTCCAGTGACAACTGTCAGCCGTTCTTCAAGGTTCTGAAGGTCACTTTCCAGTGGGATGAGAAATGTGAGGAGTGGGGAAGCCTTCCAAGCCCCGAAGACCATACTTGACCTCACCACCAGTGCTAGTCAGCCCACAAGAAGGAGAGGTCCTGACCTTACATCTAACCATATCTAATTTTTTAGTCAAAGTTGCTTTAGTCAAGGACAAAGAGAGGGCTCAACAGCCGGTCTACTTTTGCAGCAAGACTCTCAGAAGGACTGAAGAGAGATATTCAAAGATGGAGATGCTCGTCCTTGCCCTCCTCATAGTTATAAGGAGACTAAGACCTTACTTTCAAGTGCACACCATTGAAGTTCCAACAGATCAACAAATAAGGCAAGTCTTACATAAACCCGAAGCGTCTGGAAGGCTAGTGAAATGGGTCATGGAGCTCAATGAATTCGACATTAAATTCAAACCAAGAACAACAATCAAAGGCAAGGTGCTCGCAGACTTCCTAGCCGAATTTGCCCTAGTGCCCGAAGATCAGCCAGAGAATTTGGAGTTTGTTACCGATGTATTAACGTGGAAGTTATATGGACGGTGCCTCCAATGTGCAGGGAAGTGGGGCTGGCCTGATTTTGACCTCGCTAGAAGGGTATGACCTAAAATATGCACTAAGGTTCAATTTTTGAGCCTCTAACAACGAGGTAGAGTACAAGGCCCATATAACTGGCCTAAACTTAGCCTTATCGACGGATGCACAACAGATCATGTGCCACAACGATTCCCAACCGGTGGTTAGGCAGGTAGAGGAGGAATACGCAGCCTGTGACTACAAGATGACCCTATTTATGAGAAAGGTGCGAAGTCTTTTAAGAAGGTTTGTAGTAGCTGAGCTCATCCAAGTGCCTTGAGAGGCAAATGCCTGAGTTGACGCATTGGCTAAGCTGGCTACCACAGCTCAGCAAGATTTCTTCGGTACTACACCTGTTAAGGTCTTATTTCAGCTAAGTGTCTAGCTCGATGATGATCAGGCCACGCTGATTGATGAGACTACCTCATGGATGGATCCATCATTTCCTTTCAATGATATGGACACCTCCCACATGACAAAAAAGAGGCAACAAAGCTCAAGAACAAAGTCACAAGGTTGACCATGGTAAAAGGTAAACTGTACCAATTTGGCTTTTCTTTTCCTTTGATGAAATGTGTTACTGAGTTGAAAACAGATTACATCTTAAGAGAGATTCATGAGGGCATTTATGGGAATCACATCGGTGAACGAACCTTGGCCAGCAAGGCATTCCGGCAGGGATACTTCTGGCTCACAATGACGAAAGATGCTAAAGAGATAGTAAAGAAATGCCAGACGTGCCAACTCCACAGGAACCTGCCTCATTGTCCCCCCGAGCAACTCACACTGGTTGTTAGCCCCTGGCCATTTCATCAGTGTGGGTTGGACATTTTGGGGCTCTACCAATTGACGCTGGGCAGTGCATGTTTGCCATAGTTGCGATGGACTATTGCACCAAATGGGCGGAGGCTGAGGCACTAGCCAAGATAATGGAGCATGTAGTAGAAAGTCAAGAATTTCGTCTAGAGGATAATAATTTGTTGGTTTGACATCCTGAGAGTAGTAGTATCAGATAATAGAAAGTAGTTTGATAATCTAGGATTAACAGGTTTCTGCGCGGAATTAGGAATCAAAAACTACTTCTCAACACCCGCACATCTGAAATTTAATGTACAGGCAGAAATCACCATCCGAACCTTCAAGCTGGCCTAAAAAATGAGAGTAGAAGCTTCTAAGTCCCAGTGGGTTGATCACCTTCCAATAGTGTTATGGGCTTATCGGGCGAAGATAAGAATAACAACTAGAGAGACCCCTTTTAACCTCGCCTCTGGGACCGAAGCTATGGTCCTGATCGAAGTTGGACTTCCTTTAGCAAGAGTCTAGCTCTTTGATCCCCAACAGAACAAAAGGTCGCTGCTTGTCAACCTTGATCTCTTAGATGAGAATAGAGATGAGGCACTACAACAAATATTTTCTTATCAAAGGAGAACCGCGAGGTATTACAATCAACGAGTAAGGAAAAGAAGCTTCAAACTGGACAATCTGGTCCTCAAGAAATTGCTCCCAACAAAGAAAGACCCCTTGCATGGAAAACTTGGCCCAAATTGGGAAGGGCCATATATTGTAAAGAAGATAATCTGACCTGGCAACTACAAGCTACAAACCTAAGAGGGGAAGAATTTTCAACTTTCTTGGAACGCAGACCATTCTTGCGGTATTACCAGTAGAATCATTGGAAACTAGATATTGTGAAGGGAAAAAATTTCAACTTCCAATCAATGAAATTTGAAATTCTAGCAAACTAAACTTGCACAGTGTATGATCCGAGGAGTTCTTCAACTCGCTGAAGGCGTGAACTTTTCACTCACGCGATTTGTCCTAGGCTCCTCAGCCTAATCGCCTTTCAACTCAGCTTCTTAGCCACAAGTTCTTCAACTCCCTAAAGCTGCGAGCTCTTTAGCCGCGCAACCTGGCATAGGCTTTTTAGTTCGAGAGCATCCCAGCTCAGATTTTCAACCGACAAGAAGTTCTTCAACTCCCCAAAGTGGCGAGCTCTTCAGCTAGGCGACTTGGCCTAGGCTCCTTAGCCTAAAAGCCCCTCAGTTCAGCTTTTTAGCCGATACAGAGTTCTTCAACTCCCCAAAGACATGAGCTCTTTAGCCGTGCGACCTAGACCAAACTCCGCAACTTAAGAGCCCCCCAACTTGGCTTTTCAGCCGATATGAAGTTCTTCAACTCTCCAAAGCCACGAGCTCTTCAATCGCACAACCTAGCCTAGGCTTTTCAACCCAAAAGCCCCTTAACTTGGATTTTCTGTTGATGCGGAGTTCTTCAACTCTCCAAATCTATGAGCTCTTCAGCCACATGACTTGGCCTAGGTTCTTCAGCCTAAGCGCCTTTCAGCTCAGCTTCTTAGCCATAAGGAGTTCTTTAACCCCCTTAAGCCATGCGAGCTAACCTAGGCTCCTCAGCCAAAGTGCCCTATAGCTCGGCTTTCAGCCTCCAACTAATTCCCAACTCCTTGTTGGGTCACGCTCGAATAAGATCTCGAGCTCGACAACCCTCCAGGTCGGGACAGTGACAAACAAAAAAGAGAAAAAATGAGACAAATAAGGAATCAAAAGAAGAGTTCCCATCGTATTCAACAGAACGTAAATCTACAAGAAACAATCTCAGAACTCTCTAATATTCTCCTTTAATTCAGAGACATCCTTCCCTAACTGCACATTTGCTATTCACAACCGAATATTCTCAGTTTCAGCTCGTATCGCTCCTTCTCAATCTCAGAAAGTTGTTTCTTCAGCCTGGCCTTCCCCAATGCCAGCTCTAGCTCGTCAGCCATAAATCTCATTTCACTAGATGAAGAGTTGGACAATGAAGCTTTATGAGAAGCCTGTTTTCATTTTCTCTTCCTTGAGGACGAGGCAGTTTCTTCCTTGGGACTAGCTCGAAGAATCTCCGCTTTGACGACAGTAGGGTTAAGAACAGGGACATTAGCAGGACTAACAGCTGGGTCGGGACCAATCCCAAAGTGAACAAAATCGACTGGCTTCGAGTACACAAAAAGGGGTGAAAAAATTCCAAAATAGCCCTGGCAAATCAAGATAGCTCATAAAAGGGTAGCCTCGACTCCACTAAGGTAGAGGCTATTTACAACAAAGCAATGTAATCATAGTACAACGCGGGACACCACTCCGACAATGGGCCAGGTTGGGTGCAGCCCATGGTAATCCATGCTACCCACTAGTTCAAAAAATAAAAATATATATATAATAAAAAAAGAGAAAAGGGGAGAGAAAAACAAGAAAGAAGGAGTCAACAGGCAAGAAAATATGCTAAGTCTTTCATTAAAATGATAAAGAGAGTACAAGGGAAAGAAAAGTTAAGTACAAAAGGTTAATTACAACGAAGGAAAGACAACGACAGCCAGAAAAAAAGTTCACGCGGTAGGCTCCCCACCACCACTAGCCAACTCGGCAACAACCTCCTTGTTTGTATTCACGGGCTTAGTAAAGGCCTCCTCACCCGAATCAACTGGCTTGACAGTGGCACCTGTAGCCGCATCTGTTGGCTTTAATGCTTCAATT
The DNA here is from genome assembly GCA_963454935.2 of Ilex paraguariensis. Taxonomy (NCBI): domain Eukaryota; kingdom Viridiplantae; phylum Streptophyta; class Magnoliopsida; order Aquifoliales; family Aquifoliaceae; genus Ilex; species Ilex paraguariensis. The sequence goes on from CAUOFW020000001.1 coordinate 6,487,613, forward strand.
TGAGGAATGAAGGAGTCTAGTTCTAAGTTGGGATATGCCTTCTCGGCTTGGTCTTGATAGTTCATAAACCCTTTTACAAAGGTGGAATCACTCTCCTTAAGGAGCTCCGCAATCTTCCCCTTCAGGGACCCCTACCTCGGCATCTTTCGCCTTTAGCTCATCGTCCTTGGCCTTCAGCTAGGCATCTTTCAGATTTGTAGAGTCCTGATAAAGGGTGTTCAGGTCGTCACAGATCCACTTTAGCTTAGCCACCTCGACAACCAAAACAACCACCTTTCCTTCAGCTATTCCTTTCCACGCCTCTACTGCATCAGTGATGATCTTTATGTCCTTTAATTCACTCTCCTTTATAGCTAATTGAGTCACAAGACGGTCATGGTGGAATTCCATCAACTTCATGCACGATCAATGACGATCTTTATGTCCTTTAATTCACGCTCCTTTATAGCCAATTGAGTCACAAGACGGTCATGGTGGAATTCCATCAACTTCACGCACGCCAGGGACTGCCAAGAAGACATGATCAAGGCCCTTGGAAAGCAAGAAGATCCAAAAGATAATAATTCAATAAGAAAGGAAAAAGCAAACAATACCTTATAGAGGGTGATGAATAGTTAAAATTTGCAAGTTAATATGCTTGTATAAGACTAATTATGCTTTGATAGAGCTTCAATGATGACATTTTAGGGAAAAAGATTATAAAAGGGCCTAAATTCAATAAACATCAAACTTTCATGCAACATTTGTGACGCCCCTAAAACTGGGGGTCCTTTTTCAACCGTTGACCGCCCGTCAACTCGCGGAAGTACCTGTGCTTGTCGCACGACCCGACATCATGTCAATCATATCCCCTTAACCGAGATCCTAACCCACACGTATAACACGTGTTTCTTTAATCATTTAATTCAACGGAGGTCCAATGTGCCTCAATATACCTCATTTAATGTCCATTTGTATCTTTGGAACTAAAGAAAACAAAGCTCAAAATGTTGGCAAAACAATTGTAAGTTTTCAGATTTTTGGAAGAGCTAGCGGTAGGTGTTTGTTAGACCTACCGGTAGAAGTTCTACCTGTAAGCTACCGGTTGCTTTTTCCTACTGGACAGGTACTATCTGTTAGCTACCGGTAGATTTTGCCTGCTGGACAGGTACTACTTGTTAGCTACCGGTAGGTTTTGCCCAAAATTTTATATTTCATCAGTTTTTCATTTTTAATCCACTCAAAACCTTTTCAAATCCATCCCAAACTTGTATAATAACATTTTCTACATTGTACATAATCCATACAAGTTCTATTACATGCATTTACATAATTTACATGTCAAAACGACATTTAACCAAAGTTTTACAAAACTTGTTTCCAAAAGCCACAAACTGATTTTTCTTCACCTTCGAGGCCCCGAATGTGAGTCCTCTCCCAGTACGAACCCCGCACCTAAAATGTTTCCTGTATAGGGTGAGCCAACGCCTAATATAATATTTTCTATAGAGGCTACTCCCCAACCTAAATGCATATGCAATGATCTAATGCAACAATCACTAACATAACTTCATTTCATTCAAGAATATGCTATTCAAGATGAAATTTCTACCATGTCATGTCATGATATGAGATGAGACTCACTCATGCATCCTCACCCAAGCCTACTCTGGCTTCCACAACACTACGCAATGCATGTGTGTAAAATATTTATCTTTGATGAAATACATCCAAAGATTATTTTGAAACAAAACCCATGTGTTCATAAAAATCAATTCATTTATGGATGTTTTCCATCAAATGAATCATTTATATAATCAAAATCATGTGTCTTTATTTGGGTAGTGGACTTTTGGTGTTGCACCGCCGGCTCTACACACCGATACACTTTTTGGATTTGCACCGTCGGAGTGTATGAACCAATAGCCAGGCCTTGCACCTGAGAAAAAATCTATCTCTTCTTGCTATACCCGACACAAGTTTTTCCATGTATGCAACCGTGCGACTCAGTAGGATATTCAACCCCACTTTCCCGAGCCCACTCATCAATCACCAAGCATGGTGATCAATTCAACCATGCACTCACACCCATGAAATACAATGTGTTCTCTGTGCATATGCAACATAATGGACAATTGCATTATCAACATCATGCTCAATGTAATGAATGTCAATGAGTCAATTTAACCACATTTCATGTCCCATATGTAATGAATGTCATATGAGCAAGTTAAACTACATATCTCAACATGTGTCATAACAATTTATATCAATGCATATAATTACCACTATTTATCACAATGTCAATATATCAACATTTGTATCAATTTATTCCCAAGTACGCTACTACATAATCCATGTCAATAACACACTTAAATCACAAGACACATTATAAACACATAGTGTTGGAAATCAAGCCCACGTCACCCCCTGTCTGTGCATGTTCCTCTCCATATTTAGCATCCTCTGTTTACTTCCCTGAATTAGTGTAATGTACAGCCTTTATTATAATTGATTTAGGAGTAATTCTAGCAAGGTAGTTTATTCACTTTCCATGTAGAGGAAATTCCGTCCGGTGATAGTGTACCATTCCAGAATTGTCTCACATCGGTAGGCTATTTATTTTATGCTCTCTTTCATTGTAAATATACGGATTAACAGAATGAATTGGGTGGGTGTTCCTCCATAGTTTTTAGTCTTCAAATTTCATCACGGTATCAAAGCATGGTTTAATCCTGTCTCATTGTCTTCATCTTTAGTCAGTTTTTTTTTATGCCTAAATACGGTCCAGTCTTTGGAATGGCTACCAACTCATCCTCCTCTACTTCTGATATCATCATCTCATCATCTTCATCCTCTCATCAGATGGAAACCTCTCATCTTCCAATCACAGCCCATAAACTAAATGGGCAAAATTATTTGCAATGGTCTCAGTCCATATTAATGTTTATACGGGGAAAGGAGAAAGATGACTACATCACCGGAGCTTCGGCGGCACCAGAAACCACAGCATCAACCTACAAAAAGTGGATCGCAGAAAATAATATGGTCATGTCCTGGCTAATCAACTCTATGACCACTGACATTGGCGAAAATTTTCTGTCATTTGATACTGCCAAAGAAATCTGGGACATGGCAAAAGAAACTTTCTCAGACAAGGAAAACACATCTGAAATCATCCAGATTGAAGGCATCCTCCACGATTTGCGTCAAGGAAACCTTACGGTAACTGAATATTTCAATACTCTTACTCGTCTATGGCGTCAACTTGATTCGTTTGAGGTTCATAACTGGAATTGTGTTACTGATGGTTTGTTGTATAAAAAGATTGTCGAAGGGAAACGTGTGTTTAAATTTTTGTTAGGCTTGAACAAAAATCTTGATGAAATCAGAGGAAGAATCATGGGAATAAAACCTCTACCTAGCCTTAGAGAGGCATTCTCTGAAGTCCGTCGCGAAGAAAGTCGGAAAAATCTCATGATGGGATCCCATCAACAACTGAATATGACAGAAAGCTCGGCTCTTAAGACTCAATTCGCTCCTTTTGACAACCGTCAAAAAATTAAAGGAGGTAGACCTTGGTGTGATCATTGCAAAAAGCCGGGACACTCAAAAGAAACTTGCTGGAAGATTCATGGAAAGCCAATAGATTGGAAGCCACGTCAACCACCTGAGAAAGAAGGACGAGGAAATCATGTGGCTGCCGATGAACAATCGCCACAACCTGAAGCTAGCCCTTTTAATAAGGAGCAAATGGAGATACTTCAGAAACTATTGTCTCATCTTCTGTCAGTACAGTCACAAACTGGCTCATCTTCCAACCAGGTCATTAGTTCCGGAACCTTGGCTCACAAAGGTAATTTTTTGAGTGCCTTCACTGTTGGTAAGAAACGTAAAAAACCTTGGATAGTGGACTCAGGAGCATCTGATCATATGACGGGAGATGCGACAATTTTTGATACATATAGCTCTTGTCCAAATAATTTAACAGTCCGAATAGCAGATGGCTCACTATCAAAGGTTGCCGGTACAGGTTCAGTTGTGCTATCAAGAGATCTTACTCTCAACTCTGTTCTCCTTGTTCCTAACTTGGACTGTAATCTATTGTCAATTAGTAAACTCACTAAGGAAAAGAGGTGTATTACTAATTTTTCCTCCACTCACTGTGAATTTCAGGATTTGGATTCGGGGAAGACGATTGGCAATGCTGAGGAATGCTCTGGACTCTACATCCTTAAGGAGTGCCACAATCCGCAAGAACAACCTCAAATGGAAGTTGGTGGTAATTTTTTTTCGGTTTCATGTCAAAATAACGATAGTGCAATTATGTTGTGGCACTATCGCTTAGGTCATCCCAATGTTATGTATCTCAAGCAGTTATTTCCTTCATTATTTAATAAAAATCCAAAATCCTTTGAGTGTGAAATCTGTCAATTATCAAAGCAAGTCCGGTCTCATTTTCCCATTCAACCCTATAAAGAGTCTAGTCCATTCTCAATGATTCATAGCGATATCTGGGGTCCTTCAAGAATAAAAAATGTAACTGGGACTAGGTGGTTTGTCTCATTCATAGATGATCACACTAGATTAACTTGGGTATTCCTCATGAAAGAAAAATCTGAAACGAGTCAAATTTTCAAAAATTTTAAAAATATGATTCAGACCCAATTCCAGTCAAAAATACAAATTCTAAAGTCTGATAATGCTAGGGATTATTTCAACTCCATTCTAGGAGAATTTCTAGCACAAGAAGGGATAGTTCACTTAAGTTCATGTGTTGATACCCCACAACAAAACGGAATCGCTGAAAGGAAAAATAGGCATTTGTTAGAGGTGACTAGATCGCTAATGTTCTCCACGAATGTTCCAAAATTATTCTGGGGGGAAGCTGTCCTTACGGCAGCCTACCTCATCAATAGGATGCCGTCGAGGGTACTAAAATTCCAAACACCTTGTCAAACACTCCTAAAATCCTTTCCGACTACTCGTCTCATATCCACCGTCCCACCCAAAATTTTTGGGTGCTCTGTCTTTGTTCATATCAATCAACAACATAGAAGTAAACTTGATCCTAGGTCACTCAAGTGCATCTTTCTTGGGTATTCTTCAAATCAAAAAGGGTATAAGTGTTACTCTCCGGTCACAAGAAAATTCTACAATTCAATGGATGTCACCTTTTTTGAAACCCAGCCTTACTATCCCAAAAACGATATTCAGGGGGAGAATTCAACTCAGGAATATCAATTTTGGGATCTTGAGACATTCAGTGAGTCACCCATCACCACTGAAAATTATCAGCCCGAGTCCATTCTTGAATTGCGGGATAAGGAGCACATCCAAGAGGAAACGGAGGAAGGAGCACTTTCTCAAACCCATGAGGCTGAACCGGGTCCTAATCCAAGCAAACTTCCAGGTAACAATGCTCCTGATGGTACTGTTGATTCCGAGTTAGAAAATGATATTCTTAATATGCCCATAGCTTGGAGGAAAGGAGTTAGATCATGCACTCAGCATCCCATTGGAAATTTTATTTCTTATGATAAGCTATCACCTACGTTTCGTGCATTCACTTCTAGCATCACAGAGATACAAGTTCCTCAGAATATTCATGAAGCTTTCAAGTATCCTAAGTGGAAGGCGGCAGTCGATGAGGAAGTTCGGGCGCTGGAAAAGAATGGTACATGGGAAATTACTGACCTCCCAAGAGGTAAGAAACCAGTTGGGTGTAAGTGGATTTTCACAGTAAAGTACAAGGCAGATGGTAATGTGGACAGGTATAAAGCTCGGTTGGTCGCCAAAGGATTCACTCAATCCTATGGCATTGACTATCAAGAAACGTTTGCTCCAGTTGCTAAGCTCAATACTGTTCGTGTACTTTTATCCTTGGCAGCTAATCTTGATTGGTCGCTTCACCAACTTGATGTGAAAAATGCCTTCCTCAATGGTGACTTAGAGGAAGAAGTTTACATGGACATTCCTGCTGGACTTGAGACGACATCAAATTTCAACAAGGTTTGCAGACTCCGAAAATCCTTGTATGGTCTCAAACAATCTCCCAGGGCCTGGTTTGAACGGTTCACTAAGGCAGTGAAAGGGTATGGATTCGTTCAATGTCAATCCGATCACACATTATTTGTGAAACACTTCCCAGAAGGGAAGCTGGCAATTATCATTGTATATGTGGACGACATAATTTTGACAGGTGATCATGAAGAGGAAATTGACTTACTTAAAAAATTACTGACAAAGGAATTTGAGATCAAGGATCTTGGAAACCTCAAGTACTTTCTCGGAATGGAGATTGCTAGGTCAAAGAAAGGTATAGCAGTCTCACAACGCAAATACGTTCTGGACTTATTGAATGAAACAGGAATGCTAGGATGCAAGCCGACAGAGACACCTATGGATACAACTATCAAACTAGAAGAAAGTGATGGAAGTGCGCCAGTTGACAAAGGAAGATATCAACGTCTTGTGGGGAAACTCATCTATCTTTCTCATACAAGGCCAGACATCGGCTTCTCCGTTAGTGTGGTAAGTCAATTCATGAATAATCCAACCGAAAAACACATGACCGCTGTGACCAGAATATTGAGGTACCTCAAGATGACACCAGGAAAGGGTCTCTTCTTTCAAAGAACAACAAAGAAAGAGATTGAGATTTTTTCAGATGCAGATTGGGCAGGTTCAGTGACTGATCGGAGATCAACTTCAGGCTATTGCTCATTTGTTTGGGGGAACTTGGTCACATGGCGAAGCAAGAAACAGTCAGTGGTAGCCCGTAGCAGTGCTGAGGCAGAATTTCGTGCTATGGCACAAGGTATCTGCGAGGGAATCTGGTTGAATAGGCTGTTAGAAGAATTACGGGTTCCATTGAAGCATCCCATGGTATTATACTGCGACAATCAAGCTGCCATCAGTATCGCTAAGAATCCGGTTCATCATGATCGAACTAAGCACGTGGAGATAGATCGACACTTTATCAAGGAAAAGATTGAAGAAGGAGTTTTCAAAGTCAGCTACACTCCGACAAACTGTCAAACGGCTGACATCCTCACAAAAGCTCTTGCTCGAGTTAACTTCGAAGATCTGAAAAAAAAACTTGGAATGATCAACATCTACAACGCGGCTTGAGGGGGAGTGTTGGAAATCAAGCCCACGTCACCCCCTGTCTGTGCATGTTCCTCTCCATATTTAGCATCCTCTGTTTACTTCCCTGAATTAGTGTAATGTACAGCCTTTATTATAATTGATTTAGGAGTAATTCTAGCAAGGTAGTTTATTCACTTTCCATGTAGAGGAAATTCCGTCCGGTGATAGTGTACCATTCCAGAATTGTCTCACATCGGTAGGCTATTTATTTTATGCTCTCTTTCATTGTAAATATACGGATTAACAGAATGAATTGGGTGGGTGTTCCTCCATAGTTTTTAGTCTTCAAATTTCATCACATAGCATACCCAAATAAATTCAATTTTCAAGAGTTTACATAAACACATCCACATATCAAAATCAAGCTTCAGGGATCTCATAATGAGTTCCCTATGTCAAACCCAAACTAGGAATTAGTCTAGGCCAATTCCGTACCCATTTCCTCATTTCAATAGTCCTAGTCAATTGACCTAGGTCATTATATACCCTTACCCATTCTATAGGACAACCTAGGTAAGAAATAAACCAAGGTAGGAGAAACCCTACCTCTTGGAGCGTAGATTGAAGTATAGAGATTTCAAAAACACCAAACCAATCCCAAAACCTTGATTTCTCAAATCTCTCCTTTTGGATCTTCGGTGAAATCCCTCGTTCTTGGTACGCACGCATAGCCCTCGTCACGTAGACCAACTTTAACTCTTGGTCCGATGGATTCTGACGGACGGAACTTCTTGGATCAAATGAGAAAGCTAGAAATCTTGATTTTTCCCTTTTCTCACTCTTTTCTCTCTTCCAACTTGTGGTGTGCTAAACAAGTGGGGAGAATATCTAATTTTCAGATATTTAAGCCCCTATTTATACTTTTAATTGTGTGGTCCACATTGTCCTGCTCGTTTACCACTTTCGAGTCTGTTTTTAACCTGAAACGACTTCATTAAATTCTGGTTTTAGTTCAAATTAATTTTACTTGAACTTTTACTCAATTATAAAGAAATTTATAATTTTTATTTTTGGGGACCTTTGAAAGTTCATTCATCACCTAATTGTCTCGAAAAACGTATAAAATTCGGCTATCTCAAAATTTGACAAAAATTAACGTGGTAACTCAATTTTGCGATACGAATCCAACGGTGAAGTCTGTTGCTCCATCTGAGCTCTCTAGAAATATGCATTTTAACTCCGCATAATAGTGACAAATTACTATTTTGCCCTTTGTCGAAAAAAGTTCAAATTTTCCTGGGTTTTACATTCTTTCCCCCTTAAAAGAATTTTATCCTTGAAATTCACACACATGCATATTCAACCACATGCATATGCTACAGTCATGCAATACTACAAGACTATAAAAGTGTACCTGCATCCTCAAATAAGAAAGGATAACTGGTAGGGATAGTGTCTTCGCACTCCTATATTGCTTCCTCCACTCCTCGATGCTACCACAACACCTTCACTAGCTGCACGGTTTTGCCTCGCAAAACTAGCTCCCCACTATCCATTATGCGCACCGGTCCCTCCTCAAAGGTCCCATTAGTATCAACAACAAGTTCTCCCCAATCCACCACATGAGTCGGATCTGGGGTGTATTTTTGGAGCATGGAGACATGAAACACAGCGTGAACACCTGATAGATTTGGTGGTAACACCAACTTGTAAGCCACTGTACCCACCCTCTTGAGTACCTCGAAAGGCCCGATATACCTCGATGACAGCTTTTCTCGCTTACCAAATCAGACCACTCCTCTCTTAGGCATCACCTTTAAGAAGACATGATCTCCCACCTTAAACTCTAGAGGTCGCCGTCGTCTGTTAGCGTAGCTCTTCTGTCAGCTTTGAGCCGTGAGAAGACACTTCCGTATCAAGTCCACCTTCTCCGAGGTGTCTCTAACCAAGTCTAGACCCGTAGAAGGTCTCTCTCCCACCTCCGTCCAAATTTTCACTTGGACTTTGAGCACCTAGAACTATTCTTTTAATCTTCTTTACCCCCTCCTCCTTGCCTATAAATACCTCTTTTTTCGACTTGTATAAGGGAGAGAGAGATATAGCGAGATAGAGATCTTTTGGGAGAGGAAGAAAACCTCCAAAAGTAACTAACTTTCTTCTACTTTCATTGTTAGTTTCATTAGCTTCCACTGTAAAAGCTTCTTTCTTCACTTAGAGGTGTGAAACTCTTCCAAATTTCTAGCTCTCTTGCAGCCTTGAAGGGTGGTGAAATGTGATTCACTTATTCTTCGTCGAAGATAGGCTCATTGTGTAGTTTATTTTACCTTGTAACTCCTCTATTTTGAGGGATGATAATCACTCACTTTTCTAGCTTTCTCAAAGCCATGAAGGTTAGTAGTTTCTCATTCACTTTTTAGTAAGAGGTGATGGGCATGTATAAATCATTTGGAAGTTATGTTTTTGCATTTTTTTTATTCTTAATGCTTTATCTTTTGATTGCTTATTGAATGATTGAACGCATCTAGCAAAGCTAAGGTAATTTGTACAACCATGAATCCTTTCTAAGACAAGATGACTCTTGGCATAGGAGGATTTATTAGTTCTTTGCAAGTACTCAAACTAGATCTTCATGACTACATTTCAATCTTCATCAATATTGTGCTTCAACTAAGAATGGAATGCTAACATAGTGGTTGATGACTTGTAGAATTGCTTGCTTGTTTGTAGATGAGTTAAGTCCCGGCACAGACAATTCTTGTAAATCTCTACAAAGACATCAGAACCATGCTCTTAATTCTCATAGTCCATCTTTATCCTCCAATTAACTTGCTGTTGACACAGGGGTTAATTGAGTTCTCAATCACAAATATAACAACCAAATGATTGACTACATGTTCAGATTCTCGAGCTAGAGGGTGACTTTTACATTTGAGAGAATATTAGTTCCCTGTGGATTTGACTCCGGACTTAACTGAATTATAACTACAACTTGACCGCCTACACTTGGGTGTACACATTTCAGATTAAGTCACAGGGCTTGTCAGGGGTGGGAGCCTAAATGTTTAGGTAAAAAAGAACGAGGTATTGCCTCCTAAACCCTTTCACCTCAGCCGCAGTAATGATGGTAGGGAGCAGAAACACAAAGTACCACGGTTCATCGATCAAGGTCTGGGCACGCTATTTGACTAAAGAAGTAGGAGAAGAAGCCATGAAACCACGAAGCAAGAGGCACAATAAAGACTCTAAGGAGAAGTAGGAATGCGAAGAGTAGTAAGTTCCAAAGTTAGGAATGTGAAGAGTAGTAAGTTCCAAAGTTAAAGGGAATAGACAACGTGCAAAGACAAATAAGCAACTGTTACACTTCTGTAATTAAGAAACTTCATGACAAAAGTTAATAAAGGCGGTGTCATGAGAAGTTAGGTGGGCATGAATAACGATACATTTATTACTTTCTCACCTGAAATCATACACCTCGATATAAGAGCGTACAACACAAGCAAGATAGAACAACCCAGCAGAGCTGGTAGAAGGTTGAAGATCCCAGACAATCGTAGCTCGAGCTCGCACAACTCAAAGCTACCCCACATGAGATTGTGCAGATCAGGCACGGGTGGCAGAGGAACGACTAAGTAGCACCCGTACTATAACCAGTTCAAGATCCCCTTGGAGTATGTGGGCAACGGAAGAACAGAACGTGTAACCAACAATGAAAGGAGAAAGACATAGTGTTTTCTATTCCAGTAAATAAGAAGGATTACACTTTACATGTAAAAAAAAAAAAAACAAACAAACAGAACAACAACAAAAACAACAAGAAGCTTTAAGGCTGGCCAGATGGAGGAGTAGCACCAGAGGAACCACCAAGAAGAGGCTCGAATTGATCAAAGCCAAGATCAGGAAAATTTTTGAGCGATTGGTCCTTGAAATTGAAAAACTCGTCTACAAATGCTTTAGCAGCCTCCCTCCTCATTTTCTTGATCTCCTTGCGCTAATTCTCAACCAACCAATACTCAACACTCAAGGAATCCTTCAGGTTGGCAATAATCGCGCGAGACTCTTGTAAAACCTGGGAAAATTTGAACTTTTTTAGAAAAAGGGTAAAATGATAATTTGCGACTATAATGCGGGTTGAAAATTTATATTTTTTTAGAGCTCGGATGATGCAACGGATCTCGCCATTGGATTCGTATCGCAAAATTGAGCTGTCTTGTCAATTTTCGTCGAATTTCGAGATAGTCGGATTTTACACATTTTACGAGACAATTGGGTGACGAATGACCTTTCAAAGGTCCCCAAAAATAAAATTTATAAAATTTTCTTATAATTGAATAAAATTTTAATAAAATTAATTTGAACTTAAATCAGGATGAAATAAATCATTTTGGGACGAACAACGGATCCAGAACTAGTAAACGTGTGGGGCGATGTGGACCATGCAATTAAAAGTATAAATTGAGGCAAATATCTGAAAAAATCAGATATTTTTCCACCCCTTGGTCTGCTGTATCAGATGTTTGACAGAGAGAAGAGAGAAAAGAGGAAAAATCAATTTTCTTCAAGCATTTTCCTTCGATTCTAGGAATTTCGTCGGTCAGAATCCGTCGAGTCAAGAGTTAAATTCAATCACATCGACGAGGGCTACGCAACCACACCAAGAACGAAGGATTTCACTGAAGATCTAAAGGGGAGATTTTGGAGAAATCAAGTTTTGGAGGTTTTGGTTAGTGCTCGTGAAGTTCTAACCTTCAATTTACGCTTCAAGAGGTAGGGTTCCCTCCTACTCCGACTCATTTCTAGCCCATAGTGTTCAAAAGGGGCTATTATGTGGGCTATTTTTATAGGCTATTTTGTAGACTGTTTTAGGGCTGTTATGCGGCCTGTTTTAGGGCTGCTATGTGGATTGTTTTGGGGCTATTTTGCTGCCTGTTTTGGTGCTGTTATGTGGGCATTTTATGTTTCTATATAAATTATGCCTTGTATAGGGATTTGATAAATGCCTTGAATGATTGAAGTGTCATTTTGATGAAATTAAAATAACATGCTTGGATGTTATGGTGTGTTGAAATCATATGCTTATGAGATGATTTACATTAGAAATGTAAGTGTTGAAATGTGATAGAAATAATTCATATGACATTCATTACACATGGATATGTCATGACTATTAAAATTGCTCATTTGACATCCTTGTATTTTGGGCATGAGGTTGACATCACCTTCATGGGCTTAGGCATGAGTGTGGGTGTGTATGCATGGTTTAATCAAACACCACTTTTGGTGATTGATATGTGAATTCAAAAATGTGGGATTGAAGATCCAAGGGAGTCACATGATTGCATAAGAAAAACTCGTGTCGGGTGTAGCAAGAAGGGTTAGACACTCCCTCAGGTGAAAATCCCGGCTACTTGGTTCATACATTTACTTGAGGTGAAATTTCAAAAAAGTGTAATGGCGTACGGAGCCAGTCGGTGTGATTCCAGAATTCGATACCCAACAAAGACACATGATTTTGTAATATAAAGTATTCAGTCGAAGGAAAACATCCAAAAATGAATTGGTTTTATAAACACATGGTTTGTATGTCAAAAATGATCATTGGATGTATTCCATCAATGATAAAGATTTTTACATGTGCATTGCATTGTGTGATGAGAGTCGATGAGGGCTCGGGTGGATGTGCATGAATGAGTCTCATCTCATTCCATAGCATGACATGGTGAAATTCCAACATAAACTTTTATACTTTGTTTGTTGTTTGGTATGAATGTTAAATGTAAACATTGCATATGCACTTAGGTGGGGAGTAGCCTCTCTAGGAATAACTCTACTGGGCGTTAGCTCACCCTATACGGGAGACATTTCAGGTGTGAGATACACACCGGTGGAAGGCTCCCAATCCGAGCCCCATGGATGAAGAAAGCCGGAATGTGGCTTTTGTTTTGAAGTTTTGTAAAAATTTTGTTTTTGGACATGTAATTATACGGAAATTACTTGCAATGGAACTCGTATATGTAGAGTTTTATTGTGAAAAAGTATGTTTTTGCAAAACATTCACTAAGTTAGTTTTTGGACTATTTTAATGAAATCTTGCATGCTATTATATGTTTACTTTTAGATAGACTCGGTGTGTTCAATGTTTACTTTTAAATAGACACGGTGTGGTCAATATTGTATATTGGATCTCGGATGGGTAATGTGATTGTTTAATACACAAATTGTGTTTTGGGTAGAGCTTCCCATACAAAGGAGATTATGCCCAAATTTTGTTAAATTATGGATCCCGATAAATGAGGCATAATGGCGTGATATTGAGTTACATAATATTCACGGGTATTCCGCGGATTGATGGGTGATCAATGGACCCCCGCCCTCAATTCCCCTACCTGAGTAATTAGCACCATGTTGTTGGTTTGACTGCTGATCAGCTCGTTAATATGAGCATTGAACTTCTGCTACAAAGTGGCCAACTTTTCTGACTGATTCTTTAGTTGTTCCTGTAAAGATATCTCTAAGGTGGTGGTGGTAATCAGCTACCAAAAAACCTGAGCTCTCTATTCAAGAGTCGCCTCCAACTCAAACTCCACAGCTAGACCCCAACACGGAAGCTCAGTGTCCTTTTTATGTGCCTCCGCCCTCAGATGGTGGATCTCCCCTCTAAGTGTACAAACATGCTTCGCAGTCGAAAGTTGAGGTAGAAAGATAAATTGTTGTAAAATTGAAGTAAAAGAAGTTAGAGACGGAAAAAAGATGATAAATCTCACCTCGAGAAATGCATACAACGCATCCTGAGTCCTAGCTTTTGAAGGTTGGTTGATAGAGCATCGAAGATCGATTTGGGGAATCAACTCTATAAGGGCTCGGCTGCTTATAACCACATCATCCAACATGCCTCCCTCAAGATCCACAATCAAGGCCAGATTAAGCTGACCCAAGCTAGATCCCTTTGTGCCATCGGGCATAGAACCACGTCTAACCAGCCTTTCTTCAAGATTACTGTATACTATCCCCGCCGTTGCTTTGTCAGCATTGAGTGCTGGCGCTGATGTTGGCTCTTCGTCAGCATTGGATGGAACTTCGGGCACAGTAGGTGAGCTCGACGCTTGTGCTGGGCTGTCCTTAGTGATCCTGGTACTTTTTGCCGGAGATCTCGGACCCTATTCTCATCTTCTCTATCCCACTTACTCTACAATCACATCTTTCTTGCTGATCAAGTATGTAGGGACTGGGCAGGAAATACAATCAAAGGGTAAGCTTGGGGGATTCACCAAAAATATATAGTGCAATATTGAAGAAACAATAGATACTTTTGGCCACTCGGGATCTCGTTTAGCTCAGGATGCATGAGCTTGGAATAAGAAAAGGGTAACCGAGCTTGAATTTGATCAACGCGAGATTGTGACTCATTAGTCAAAGTCGGATACTCACCTGTGACATAAAGAAATAAGGCCACAAGCCGAGTTAGAACCCAATAAGCACAGGAGGGGCAAGTCGATAGAAGAAAACTCACCAAGATGACCACGTCTCCCCCAGATCATAGCAACCCTGATTAGTGTCATCATCTGTGGATCAAACTCCCAACTCGTCCCGGACACAAAGAAGTAATTCCTCCTCCATTCTTCGGGCTTAGAAGGGAGGTCAGTAATAGGAATCTCTCCCCCTTGCCTTGGGGTAAAATAATAAAAATCAGATACTTTTACCGGATGAAAAAATTTAAGAAACTTAGCCAGGGTAACATCCACTCCCACAACATAGGGAATGCTAACAAAACTGCTAACCTTGCAGGCAGCAGCATGGTAGGACAAAAACTAAAGAAATGTAGAACTTCCTCGCAAATGCAGAAAAAGGGAAATGAAGGGCCAACTAAAAGGGAACTTCAAAGAAACAAACCCAACTCTACAAAGACCAATGATATGAATAGCGACTAGCAACATGGACAGTCACTCCACTAGGAAATGCATAATGGCTAGCAATTGCTCCATCCTCCTTAGCATCAATCTTGCTAACATCGATGTTAGGGAAGACCAACCATTGAGAATCATGGTAGGAGGTGGACGTTTATGCCATGGAAATAGGATGTGAGATAAAGTAAAGGAAAGAAGCCCCAAAGTAAGAACCAAGAACAAGGAATAATAACTCCAGCACAAAGGTAAAGGGTCCGTAGGTAGAAGAATCTATTTATAAGGATCACAGATGGCACAAATCACATCTGCAAGGTCCCATTAATGCTCGTCTGTCGCATTTAATACCACAAACACATAGGCCAAGTTGGGTGCAGCCCATGGTAAGCCAGGCTACCCACTAGTTCAAAAAATAAAAAAATATATATATAATAAAAAATAAGGAAAGGGGAGAGAAAAAAAAGAAGGAATGAGTCAGCAGGTAAGAAAATATGCTAAGTTTTTCATTAAAACGATAAGGAGAGTACAAGGGAAGGAAAAGTTAAGTACAAAAGGTTAATTACAACGAAGGAAAGACAACGGTAGCCAGGAACAAAGTTCACGCGGTGGGTTCCCAATCACCACTAGCTAACTCGGCAACAGCCTCCTTGTTTGTATTCATGGGCTTAGTGGAGGCCTCCTCACTCGAATCAATTGGCTTGGCAGTGGCCCCTGTAGCCAAATCTGTTGGCTTTAACGCCTCAATTTGAGGCATAAAGGAGTGTAGGTCTAAGTTGGGATATGCCTTCTTTGCTTGGTCTTGAAAGTTCATAAACCCTTTTATGAAGGTGGAATCACTGTCCTTAAGGAGCATAACAATCCTCCCTTTCAGGGACCCTACCTCGGTATCTTTTGCCTTTAGCTCATCGTCATTGGCCTTCAACTGGGCATCTTTTAGATTTGTAGAGACCTAATAATGGGAGTTTAGGTTGTCATAGATCCACTTTAGCTTAGCCACCTCGGCAACCAAAACAACCATCTTTCCTTATGCTTTGCCTTTCCCCACCTCTGCAGCATCAGTGACGATCTGTACGTCTTTCAACTCATGCTCCTTTATATCCAGTTGAGTCATAAGACGGTCATGATGGAATTCCATCATGTTCATGCATGCCAGGGATTGCCAAGAAGACACAATCAAGGCAATTGGAAAACAAGAGGATCCAAAAAAGAATAATCCAACAAGAAAGGAAAAAGAAAAAAATACCTCATACATACCATGGATGGCATGTCTAGTCTTTCTCTTAAAGTTGAGTTGCATGGCCATCTCGTGGTCTGAGGTCGGGACCAGCTCAGGCAAGGCTTTCACAGTCGCCCCGGGGTCACAAAGAAACGCACTCCCTTGGGTAACCGTTTAAGGAGAACCAGTTTCCCTCTTCTTTCCTTCTGGCAAAGATGGCTGGAAAGGAGTGAGGGCCGCTTTCGAAGGCTTGACCTTTTTGGATGGAGGTTTGCTCTTGGATGATTCGAGAGGCAGGGAAGAGGAGATGTCACTCAGTTCGCCTCAGTTCTTCCTTAGGGGGAGGCTTAGAAGTCTTTGACGGCTTCCTTCTCTTCCTCATCCTCTCGTCGGTAAAGGCTGTCATAATGAGTTCAGGGTCCATTGGGTTAGGAGAATCTACAGGCGGTAGCTCCGCAATGTGGGTAGGTTGCACATCCATCGGGGATCTGAGCTCGTGCTTCGCAAGGTTCTCCTTGGTCACCAGATCCAAAAAAGACTTTAGACCAAAATCTGCCTTGACCACCCTAACAGCCTCTGCAACGTCGAGTACCAGTCAAAAGCCTGTAAATCAAACCAAAATTTAGTATGGCAACCCCAAACAAAAGACACTACCAATAGACATATAAGATGCATAGCTAGCTATTGGCCTTATAAGTATTCCTTGGGACTTCCCAGAACCGAGGAATGCAAGGAACATCGCCAAGTTCTCCTTACAACTCCAAGGAATTGCCTTGAACAAAAAAGAACTTAAACTTCCACCATTTGTTAGGAGATGGGAGCTCAGAAGTCACAGAGACTTCATCAATGCCCTCATCAACCTCTTCCCCAAACTCGGAATCAGAAGAAGAATCATAAACTGCCCTCCCCATTATTGGCCCAAACTATAGATCAGAATGTAAGGGGGGCAGATACAAAGCGCAATCAGTCAATAAAAAGGGAGCCAAACACCAAGTTATGAGTAAGGACAAAAGAGGGGGTAATTTCTGAATTGTGGATGTGAAGCAAAATTACCAGAATGATTATGAAAATAGCTAAACTTCCAAATAATTAAGCGATACCTGTAACCCCACCAGGGGGGGTTGAAGGGATCTAGATTGAAGGAGAAAAAGAGAAAGATATACCTAACCAAGAGCTAGAATGGAATCGCAAAAGGGTAGGAAACGAAAAATCCCCCAACCACCATGAACTTAAAATGGTTGTCTCGAAACTTAGAAGAAGGAAGAAGAAGCGCGAGGAGATAGAAATTCAAAATGTAAGTGAAAAGGACAAAGAAGCCTTTCCCCCTTTTTTATACACAATATGTATTTCCACGACATGACATAGATGAGAAAGTGAAAAGGGGGTGTACTAGGGGTTTGCTCCCCGAGCGACATGTAACACATGCTTACCATCAAATCAGCCTAGAAAAGCTGAACATGCCCCCAAGGCAGCACTAGTAATCATGTAAAAGACATATTTAACCCCAAGTCAGATCTGGAAAGCCACTTTCGTGACCCAAGGCTGGGGGGCAACTGATAATGTTGAATTTCAGCTTGGGCTGCCCATATGAAGCCCAAAACACCCAATGGGCCCCCTAGTTACACGACAACCTAAGCGGCCCATTTGCAGCATGGTTACTTCATCATAAGAGTGTGCCACAACCCAAGGCTGAAATTCTAATGACACCAAGCCCTAAATAATCCTGCTGGGTCATCTCAAGTACAACGAAGTGGGCCAGCTTGGGAACTAGGAGCTCGGTATGAGATAAATCCAAAACAAATCCCGTCGTGCCACGTGTCGAGGGGACAGGGGGACAACTTCTAGTGACCCTAACGAACAAATACACTCTATTAAAGGGAATATTTGTATGCATTCCATTTTGAGGATCATGCCCATAACATGCGTCTTTGTAATATATCTCAGTACAAGACAAATGAAGAGGGAACCACAAAATCAGCCAAGGGAAGGCAGAGTTGCAGAAAAACCCTAGATGACCACATGTATAAATAGAAGACGAAATCATTGTACAAGGGAAAGTTCGATAATTTTACTTGGAATGCAAAGTGCAAAAAGGCTCTAGGCCAAGAAACCCATTGTAACTACTGTCTTCTACTTCAAGCAATACAAATCCCAAGGACTAAGAGTTTTCATTACAGTGGATGTAGCCTTAGTCTTTTGGCTAAGGTGAACCACGTATATTTTTTTCTTTGATCTAACATCAACACATATTTTCCTATTGATCTAACATTCACAAAGTCCCCCACTAGGCCTCACACAGTCATCGTTCAGCATTTGGGCATAGCAATTTTGAGCACCATTAACTTCAAAGAAGTTTTACTGTACATATAGTGTAGAAGTAATTAAAAGAGGTTGGAGCTAGTGGTGAAGATGAATTGAAATGAGCTGATTTATTTAGAGCATGTGGTTATTGGAGAAGTAATTACAAATCTATAAATGGTTGTCGGAGTAATTTAAAAATCTTAAGAGGCTTTCATTACAATTGGATGTAAAGTCCTAAGAGTAAGTTGAAGAGTACATCTATTGGCTTGCTACAATAGGAAACCGACCTCTTTGACTAAAGTAATTCAAATAGCCATAGACACAAATGTCCTACTAACCCATAAAAAATACTCAAAAAAGACATTAAAGTCTATTTGTATTTTTTAAGGATAATATAGGTAATCAAAAGTTTTCATAAGTTTTGATATTTGAAATTAGTACAGACTGTTAAAAGTTTAAAAGGAAAATCAAAAGTTTTTTTTGGATTATCTCTTTTTTTGTTAGTAGTCTATACAAAGAGACAAGATTCTCTTAGAAAACAAATAAAAAAAAATTAATAGTTCAAATCAATAATTAAAGTTCAAATGAATGCATCAAATGTTAAGTTTATGTACATACTTAATTTAGTGAGATGAAAGAATATGAGAGGATTATGTTATTAATTGAAGAAGATGAAATACAATTCTTTAAGGGAATTACATATTTTATTAAGGGTATTATAGTCAATAAATATTTTTTCACTTATGATGACATATTCTGATAGTGTAGATGAAAAGAAGCCTCACTAGTAGACACCATTTCATTAAAACATATATTTTCATTAAAAGGTACATTTTCATAAAGACACACTTTTATATCAAGACACATATATATGAAAAGACACCTATTCATAATAAAAGGTGTAAAGGCATCATTCATTCATTAAAAGACACTCTTTTATAGAAAAACACTCATTCATAACAATATAAGGAGAGTTCTTTTTTGCTAAGTGAATAAGGGGTGGTAATAAAGGAGAGCGCCCAGAGATCATCTCGATAGGCTCTTACTTGTGGGATCATGGGGCCTCTAACTGTGCCCGTTACTCCTCTCAGGAATGAATTTAACTAGACTATCATATTGTTTAACCACCGCGCCCCAATGTATAATATATGTAGAGTTACAACTACACATATTCACCTATTCACGAAAAACAAAATTAATTTTCATTATTGAAATGTCTAACAAATTTTTCCAAGTGGTTCCAAATGTGGGACTTGAACTCAAAATCTTCTTGTTATAAAGTTGTCTACTCGATAATTTTTCTTTCCTAAGGCTCCATTCGGATGACAATAATCTGGATTGGGAATGTGATTTTCATTCCTAAATTCTTGATTACCATGTTTGGATATTCAATTATGTAGTAATCCAAGTTGAAAATAAGATTACTATCAAAATCAGATTCCTAATGATGGCGGGTATCCTAAACCCAAGTCAATAGTGACAATCTCAAATCTACATTAATTGGCTAGTCTTAAAAAAAGAATAAAAATCCCAAAATGAAGCGTCTTCCTAAAATTACTTCAGACCAAAAATCTCCTTTCTAAATTAAGTTCTTTACCAAAAAAAAATAATATAAAAATGATATTATTTTCCATACTAAATTATTGACAATAACCAAACACTAAATGTGAAATTACTATGTTAATTAAAACTTGGGTATCTCATTACTAGAAATTGTTATCTAAATGCATATAATTATAATTAAATACTAATTACTATAGCAAATCAAAATCACTTAAGTAGCTAGATTTCTTTATCTTTAACTTTTCGCGGCTCAGATCTCTTAATGGTTATTGATGTAATGATCATAATTGATCCCTAAATTTATAGAGGCCTCTCATTCTAGAACTCTAAAGATGTGTATTTCTCACTCTGCGTCTCATTTCAGGACTCTTTGAAGACGTTTCTCTCTCTCAGCGTCGCTGCCATCAACCTCGTTACCAGGTTCGATTTTCTTACTCTATGTTTTTTAATTTTTTTTCTCTATTTCTCTATATTTTTTTTGTTCTCTATTTCTATCTCTCAAACTTCAACCCAGAACCCCCCGCCTGAAAACCCCAACCTAGAAAACCCCTACTCTGCTCCTCTCATTCCTTCCATATCTCTGTTCAGCCTCTCACTCTTTGTCTGACTCTCACTCTCTGTTTGACATCCTTTCTCTCTCTCTCTCTCTCTCTCTCTCTCTCTCTCACACACACACACACACTCTTAGAGAAAACCACCAAAACCATCACTTCCTCCCCTCCTTCCACTGCTACCGAAACCTACCACAGCCCCCGAAACCAATGAACACCTCCAAAGCCAAACCCTTTACCCCAAACCAATGAACACCTCGACCAACTATCTTTCTACCAGTGCCATCAAAATCTCCTAGCCAACCAACACTTCCCCCCCCCCCCTCTAACCCACACACACACTGCCAATGAAACCCACGAAAGCCCACTGAACACCGGATCTTTATATTATTGCTTCAATGAGTTGGCTAATGTTCTCCTTTAATTTTTTTTTTTTTGTGAACTTATTTTGTTTGATGCCAACCTTTATATTTTTGGGTTGAATTTTGCGACGGGGTAGCGGCCATTGACATCGTATCGCTAATAAATAGCAACGGCGTAGCTCCATCGACTAGCAATGGCACAACTCCAATGATGACGATGACATCCTAAAACACTACTGTTAGTCATAAAAACTTGTAAGAACACATGAAATTTTTTTTTTTTACAATTATTGATTTTTCACAATCTTTCAAATGCGTGAATTGAATTTGATGTTGCCATGGATTGAATTTGCCTCTGATTTGTTATTCTTGATTTTTTTTTTTTTAATTTTCATGTTGTCAATCCGCGATCCTGCAAGTAGTTGTTGGTGTTGGTTATTTTTTAATTCTAATTCTAATGACATAGGTGTTAGATTTAGGTTTTTGAGATAAACATTTTTTTATGCTTCCATGTTTTTTGTGGAAACAGAACTCAGGTCACGAAATAACCAAGTTGAGAGAGTGAAAATAGATCTCTTCTATTTGTTTCATGGTTTTACTTTATTTTATGTTGTTATTGTACCTTGATTGAATTTGCTTTTGTGATCAATAGAGACATTTTGCTCATTTCTTAAATGCGACACATTACAGGTGAATATTTCTTTTTATATAAATTATGTCATAACAGGAAAATATTTCTTTCTATTCTAATTACACAATTAGATCAATATTCAATTACTAATTCTAATTCATAAAACCACCCTGGAATCCATTAGATATAGGAGAAATATTGGCAAAATAGGATGCTTAGTTATGCATTGGGAAAAGGTTGATGCTCCTACTCAGATAGTTTTAGAAGGTAAGGATTTCGTTAATCGGAAAACTTTGGGCTCTTGCCTTGCACTATCTAAGTGGGTGGTTATTTTTCTTTGTGTTGTTGAATTTGTGTATACTGTAATTAGGCACACTATTTACAAACTTGATGGAAATATGTCCTCCGTGGTTTCACTTTTAATTGTCATATGATTTGTATAAACTCATAGTCCATACACAAAGGAAGAGAAACTTAGTGTTGATTTGATTCTAACAAACTAAACTGCTTTAAGTAGCATCTTAGACCATTTTTCTTCTCTCTTATTTTAATTTTTATGTGGGCATGTACTCACTTTTTTAAATTGAACAGTTGTAATTACAATTACATTTTTCTGCAAGTAGTGGTACTAAATGTAGCGGATAATGAATGTGTTAGTGTTTGGATTGCTTCCAATTGTATAGTACTTAGAATTCCTCTTGCCTTTTTTACTTTCTCTATTTATTGAGGGTTAGATAGGGAATTTCTTGCTTTATTCATTGATTGTTTTCATTGATTTTGGTATTGACTAATTGGTTAAAGTGGAGTACTATAAGTACTATGAGTTTGCTAGGATTTGTTGAAGTGATTCAGGCATATTTTATGCCCTTTCTGATAGTATAGGATTGAGCAAGAGCTTGGAATTGAGAGTGTTGAAATACTTTATGCCTTTTGTGTTCATTGTGTAATTTTGAAAAAAAAAGGTTGAATATTTTTTGTGGGTTTCAGCACTTGGGGAAAAATTTGTGTTGCATCTGTAACTTGGCAAAGAAGGTCCACCCACTTTTGTGAGTGTGCATTTTGGATAAAAAAGTTTGTTGAATGTGTAATTTTTTGGTGCTAACTTCTTAGAAATAGAAAGCATGGATAACTAACGGCGTAGATTTTCTCTATGTTATGTGCATAACTTAAAGAAAATAAGTAGAGAATTCAAATTACACTGATGATTATCCTTTGAACAGGGCTAAATTGATGAATAAAATCAACTAGGTAATACATTTTGGAGGAGGTAGGATCTCTCTCTATTGAGATAACTTCTCTAAGTCATGGTGTCTAATGTGTTCAATTTGTCTAAGTGATGGTGTATACTATTTCTCTAATTCACCGCCTGATACTACTATTTCTATAACCCATGGTGTCTTACATGTTCCATTTGTCTAATTCATGGTGTCTATTACTATATCTCTAAGCCGTGCTATCTACTATTGTTTGTCTAATGCATTCAAATTTTGTTTTAATTTTGCTGGTTTTCTTGAATTAACCATTTGCACAATCATGATATTCATCCACAATGTTTTGGTGATTTTTCCATCACATAACTAAGTTTGTGTCACGCCCCAATTTTCATTAAAGTGTGATTTAATAAAATAAATATTTTTACCCCAAATTCTCTTGCCGGTTTACAATAATAATTGAATGAAATGAAACATTGGATTTTTTTTTTATCAAAACTTATACTTTTTTTTTTTCAAAAATTTCATCAGAGTTTCTTTTAAAAATTGGGCTTCCAACTACCTAGTAGGAGCATCCCTGTGAGAGCATAACATGATTTAAACTAACTAAACATCCACAACATGCCTCCATCCAAACTATAATTCAACTAAATCCGGTGTGGCAATTAGAGGCCCACGAAGTCCTCCCAAATCCGGATATATCCAACACCAATATATACCACAACTTAGTAGCCAACGTCATAACTTTATACTACAATAACCAAAATAATAATTCTTCTATGGGATGATCAAGTGTACACCATAAATACCTCAAGACAACCTTTTCAAATACAATGCTTGAGTGCTAACATTTCTACATAAGTTCTAAAGGTAAATACAAAAAAAATCTAAAAGAGATTCTTTCTAGTCCAAGCTCCCACAAGCATTCCATCACTCATGTCCTAGGATGCATGTTAGTCTCTGAAAATATTAGTAAGGGTGAGCAACCACACGCTCAGTAGGATAATCCTTTTCTCAAGCATTTACAAAGTTTTAAAAACCGACATTCCACAAATCAAACGAATAAGTAATGAAAGCTTTCTATAATTAAATACAAGTACAAGATATTAAGTAAAGCATATATAAAAATCTCCCAACACCTCAACATTAGAAATATACAAGGTATAAATTAAAGTCCAACCATCATAGCAAATACCATGCATGCCTCGCATACGAACAATGTAGTCAATCATACTAATTCACCTATGAACCATCCCCGGGGAACCTTTTGGGTCTTGCACCCTAGGGTCTCATTACCCTTCTTGCTTGTTAAGGGGAATGTGTAGGGCACAACTTGTGACGTCACATAGGCCATTACCGAAAACCACTACCATAACCAATCCCCCTTAGGAATAGTAGCCGACTTGGCAACCCACTTCATAGGCCCAACCGTCTACTAAAGCTCTACCTATCAGTATCAAGTATACATTTTTTAAAACTTATTATTTTTTATATCCGTAAATCCTTTTAAAAACTCATGTCATAACCTTGACATTTTATCAAACATATAGTATACTCAAATCTCAAAATTTGTATTTTCAAAGCAACACAACCAATTCCAAGAGAATAAGTCATATATATTATGTACAAAATCATAGCATACTTCAAAACCTCTAATCATAAGTTCAATCAAATACTCATAACTAAAATCAAACTAGGGTTTCAAACCCACCACAAAATTATTATTTGTTCCAAAAGAATATGTAATTTATATTATGTACAAGGTCATAGCATACTTCAAAATCCAAAACTCATGGATTTAATCAAATATCCATAACAAAAATCAAACTAAGTTTTCAAACTCATAACATAAAAATCATTTTTATGCATGTAGGTTCACATTCCATGACATATTCAACACTAAATCAAGGTTTATAACAAGTAATTTTGCCATCCAACACATAGTAAGCTTTAACTAAAAAAAATAAATGAGATGCACATTGTAAATGCAAGAGAGAGGAAAACTCCACCCAGAAATTAAAATTCCAAGCTTAATTTCCAAGATTCTCAAGCCAAGTCCAAGTCCAAGCCCTAGAGCCCCTCTTCTATCTTCTTCTCTCTTTCTCTCTCTAGTTCTAAGATGGGTGAAAGAGTTTTGGGTGAGAGATGTGAGAAAAAATGAAAGAAAATGGGCTAAAATCTGGGTTTTAAACCCACTGTTCATGGGCTGAAAAATATATTTTTTCTCCGAAATTACAGTTTTACAACTAAACATTCCAATTTTGATCCATATGACTACCCTAAGGTTTTTCAACATTTCAGATTCATTTTTAATGTTATTTTAACCTAAAAAAAATTAGTTTTATGATTTATCTCAAAACTAAAGTTAATTTATACTCAAAACACTAAAATTACTATTTTACCCCTCCAAACCGCTGTATAAGCTAAGCATCCATTCCAAGTTTTTCGGACCTCTCGAATTCAATGGTAATATTATTTTGACCTTAAAACATTAATATATTTAGTTAATTACATTTATCAATCTTAAACACCTCCAAAAAAGTAAATTTGAAACAAAAGTCAATACGTTCGTCTTTCAATCTTACACGACTGTTCTTTTAACAATGATTCGAAGTTTTTCTCATCATTTTAATTATTTTAAAAATATTATCAAGTTATAAATATAAAATACGGGATCTCACAGTTTGTTTCTATCAAAATTAAATCCTTAATTATTTTGAGTCAAACTATGTTTCAGGTTTTATCAAATGCTGATTTTTATTCAAATAGTATTAGGGCTCTATTAATTTGGGATCAATTTCTTAAGTTGTATTAAATCAATTTAATTATATTTCAATTGAAATTACATGATGTGTGTAAATCTTATTTCAAAGTTTGCTATCTTTGAAATTAAATTGTGTTTGATATCAATTACGCTTAGGGGATTAAATTTAAATGTCATAATTATTTTTTTGATGTTAGTATTTTAGTTTAGGGTGAAGCTCTAAATTGTGGTGTTTATTTTTGTGGTTACTGCCCTTCGTGGTGTTTTGTGATGGTGATATGCATTCTGGAATTATTGTAAATCAATTGGTACCAAGACTTGAGATGAATTGTATGAACAGTAATTTTTGACCTCTTTTATTTTCTTGCAAAAACTACTTTATAGGGGTTTTTTTTTATCTGTTGCTTCATAGCAGGAATTTTCTCTTAAGCAAGATGTGCGCTTTGTATTTCTACTCATTTTTTGGTACAAAATCATGCTTCATAGAGTTATTTTTATTTATTTATTTGTGATGAGCTAACAAATTTTGGGAGGTTGTTGACCTTTGAATTCCTAGATGTTGTGTTATGAGGCTGCAGTTTTCTCTTTGAAAGAGATAAAGATGGAAGTTGTATTTTTATTCATTTTTCTTTCAACTCACATCTTTTTTCTTGAGTAATGCATTATTTTTTTAGCGAGTTAAAAATTTAGTAATTGAGTTTATAATTATGTTGTGTTATTGAGTTGAATGGTGACAGTGGTGATACATTACATCTGATGTTGTTTTTAGGTATTTGTATATTTGGTGTTATTTTGGTGAGTTTTTTTTGTACATTTTTATGATAATTTCATTAATATGGAGGATATGGTCAATAGTATATTTCAGGTCATTTTTAAAGAAAAATTAGTATGAATGTTTTTTAGCCATTCTTTTTAAATCTAGGCAACTAGTTACAATTTTTTTTTGTGTTACATAGTGCCTTTAGGTATGGGCAATGACTAGTACTATTATATACAAACTAATAATATAAAACAAAATGTATTTAGAAATAGAAATGATGCACTTACTTGATTGCAGAACAACAATAAGAAAGTAATAGAAATAAAAAATATAATCCGAGCCCTGTGATCCATAGGTTTCTTAGGACATATTTGCTCTCTCGCGGTGGTTAAGGTTGATAAGCAACTGTCTCCAATTATAGAACGAATATTTTTTTGAAGAAGTAATAATTCAATCTCCAAAACTCCAACGATCACAACTTGTGTTTTATACTCGAACAGAACAAATATGTAATGTAGAGGGGTCAACAGTATGCAAGAATTTATTATCTATTTTTTGTATCTAAAAATGGCTTTAGGACAGTCCTTTTATAGACCTTCTAGTGTCTGTTTATTTTGCACTGAAAAGATGTTACTGTTCACAAATTGAAGCCTAGAGTGTGAACATACACAACCCAATTTTTAATTTATGTTGGAATACTAAGTGTGATCCACATTCGGATCCATTTGTTTTGACCCACAATCCGCACCGCACTAAGCAAATTTTGAGCAAAAAGATTTGATCTTGTTGACCCAAGGCCCAAGCCCAAGCTCAACTTTATCTAAGGTAATGGATTTAGATTCCATTTTAGGTCTAGTAATACATATTTTCTTTGAAGATTTTCAAGACATAGTTGCACTCTCCAAGGTACATACATATCCACTCATAGATTTTGAACCCTTAGTATGGGATATATAATTAGCATCAGTATATCCCTCAAGTAACGCAGTGAATTTTGTGAAATGCAAACCATAGTTTTGAGTATATTTTAAATATTCCAAAACCCTAATTATTCCTTTCTAGTGATATTTTCGTGGGCTACTTGTATGTTGACTTAATTACTCATAGAATATGCTATATTCGGACGGGTAAAATTCATGATGTACATTACCTTACCTATTATACGAGAATATTTTAATTGATATATTGTTTCACCATTATTATTAGAATGATGGATATTAACATCGATAAGTGTTCTTATAGGTTTTATCTCATACTTCTTGAACTTATGAAGTACTTTATCAATATAGTGAGATTGAGATAATGTGAATCTATCTAACGTTCTAGAAATTTTAATTCCTAATATAACGTCAGCAACACATAGATCTTTTATTTCAAACTTATTAGTCAACATCTGTTTGGTAGCTTTAAAGACATCATTATTGCTACTTATAATTAGCATGTCGTTTGTTGAGTACACGATTTTGCAAAATTTTATGTCTCAAACCAATTACTTTAACTTTTCTTGTTAGTTGTATGTTTTGTTTTAGTTAAGTTTGTGTTTTATAAAAACAATTTGTGTCTTGTAGGTAATTCGATGTAAGGAGGAAGTTTTAAAGTCATTTGGGTGCCTTGGGGAGTTTGGAAATGAGCTGGATGCATTGGAGATTGAACCAAAAGCGTCGCAACAAAAATTCAGAAAAAGAGCAGTTGAATCGATTGGTTGAAAGTGTTGAACCAGTTGATCCAAAATAGAAAATTTTCTATTGGTTCGTTGAAAATGTTGAACCGGTTCATCCAAAATATAAAGTTTTCTACCATTTTGTTGAAAGTGTTGAACCAGTTCATCGAAAATAGAAAAACTTGTACCCATTCATCCATTGTTGTTGTACCAATTCATCAGAGTTAAAATTCAACGAGGACTCATATTCCAAGGTTTTGACCAGTCACTCTGCAGGCTATCTTTCTTCAGGCTTATTGGAGGAAAATAAGAGAGTACTTTGGATAGATTATGACTCTCCATATTGACCAACTCTTCGGAGATATTTTCAGAGATTTTCTAGGAATGAGATCATCTTTAGAGGAGATTGGTTGAATCTATTTTATTGATTCATTCTCAGGCGAACAAATAAGAGGATTGCGTATATCCTTGAGGGACTCTTCACCAGCTATATATACACGTTCTTGGAGGTCTCTTGAGGATTATTTTTTTGCTAGTGGGACATCCTTTCTTGAGCGTTTTTCTGGGAATGTCTTCTCTCTACCACTACTTCTCCTGCTTCTTTTTCATGCTATGAACACAAGTTCTTCCTTTTCTGTGTAGCTTTCAATTTTCTTTTACAATTACGGTACTTACAATTCTTTATTCTTATTATCGCTTTTAATTCTTGTTTTCAATACAATGTCTTAATTAAATTTTGTTTTTCAATATAATTTGTAGTTTTCCTTTCAATTACCATGTCTTTTATAATTGCTTTTAATTTTACTTTCGTTATAAGTGTGTAGTTTAATTCCAATATAATCAGATAAGGGATTCTTATTTGACCCTAACATGGTATTAATTTCTTAGAGTTATTTTGGTAATTGAAATAATTAATTTTGAACACTTGAGTGATTTGTAAACTTTTTTGCTTATCCGTAGGCAATTGAATTTGGCAAGGTTAATTCTTAGTGTCCCTGCAATTAACATGATATTAATTTTTTCATGAGTTAATTCTATCATCAAAATACATATTTTCTAAATTACTGATTTTTATTGAATATTTTTCATTTAAGTGAGTTTGATTACGATCTTAACTGAGTTATAAATTAGGTCAATTGTCCTATTCACAGTGGGATAAAATCTAACTATTATCCGGTTTATTTTAATAGTGTTTCTTTGTTTTTATCAATCTTCATCATCTTTGAACATGAATTTTTTTTAATTTTTTTCTAATCTTATCACTACTCGAATTTCTCCTCGTATCCTTGAGGAGATGACATTGGTATTTTCGAGTTACTACAAGATAAATTTCCTACGCTTGGAAAGCAGTTTTATGTTTACCACTTTTGGGGACAAACGCCATCTATGTAAAGACATATAATAACATATCCACTATGAGTGCTCTTGACATTTACACATTTATAACACGTTTATTTTAAACCCATTTGATAACATTACTTTGTCAAATTTCTCATGCCACTGATGCTGTCTTTACATCCATTTGATGAATCTCCAGACCATTCAAAGCAGTTGTATGAATTAGCATCCACATGAATGTTATTCTAGTAACTGGGGAATACGTATCAAAATAGTCCTATCCTTCCCTTTGCTTATATCTTTTGGCTACAAGTCTAGCTTTGTAATTGTTAATGGATCCATTGGCTTTCATGTTATTTTTACAACCTAAAGGTTTATTACTCAGTGGAAGACCCACAAATTCCCATGAATGATTTCTCAAAACGAATTCAATTTTAGAATTAACAGATTCCTTCCAATAAAGAGCTTTGGGGGAGGTCATAGCTTCCTTGAATTTTTTAGGATCATTCTCTAATAGATAAGTTAGAAAATTAGGATCAAATGATGTTGAAGTCTTTGCCCTTTTGTTACATTAGGTTCATCTTCTATAAACTCCTTGTCTGTATTAACTTGACCATTACTAGTCGTAGCATCAAGTAGTCTCCTTAAATAGCTTGATTCACATAACATATTAAACAAAAAAATATTTTCAAAGAACAAATCATTCATTGATTCAATAATTGTATTAATATGTGAAATCTCAAACTTATGAACAAGAAATCGATATGCACTACTATTATGGGCATAACAAATAAATACACAATTAATGGTTTTATGTCCTATCTTAACCTTTTTAAGGTATAAGAATTGTCACTTTGCCAGACACCCCTATACTTTTAAGTATTTGTAGGACGGTCTTCTACTTTTCTATACTTCATAAGGTGTCTTATTTGTTTTCGTATGTGGCACTTTGTTAAGAATATAATTAGTAGATAGTAAGGTTTTTCCCTAAAAATTTAGGGTACACTCGAACTTGATAGCATAGCTTTCATCATTTCTTTCAATGTTTGATTTTGGCGTTCAACCACGTCATTTGATTGCGGTGATTATGGAACATTCATTTGGTGAATGATTCCATGTATTGAACAAAACTCTATAAAAGGAGATTCATATTAACCTCCTCTATCACTTCTCAATTTCTTAATTTTTCTACTAAATTGATTTTTAACTTCATTTTTATAAAGCTTGAACATATCAATTGTCTCATCTTTATTTGTAATTAAGTACACATAACAGTATCTTGTGCAATCGTCAATAAAAGTAATAAGATACTTTTTACCACCTCTAGTTTGAATAAATTTAAAGTTTCAAATATCACTGTTAAGTAATTCAAGAGGTTCAATACTTTTTTCACCTGATTTGAAAGATGTTATTGCCAACTTTGATTCCAAATAGGTCTCATACTTATGATTTGGATTAACAGAGAAATTATGAAAATTATTCAAATTAATCAATCTTCTAATATCATCCTAATTAATATGTCCTAACCTAGCATACCATGTATTTGAAAATCGAAGCAGGTAAAAAAAATTATTCTCAACCATATTATTAGATTTTGGTACAACATGCATTACATTGAGCTTAAAAAACCCATCACTCAAGTATTCTTTTCTTACAAAAATTTCAATCTTGGTGAGCACAAATTTATTGGATACAAAAACTAATTTCATGCCATTTTTGCCAAGTAGAGAGCTAAACACCAAATTCTTGCGAATGCCGAGGACATGAAGCCCTTCATTCAAGGTAGCTTTCTTGTCATAAATCATCTTAAGTATCACCTTGTCACATCCTTCAACGTTAGAAAATTTCCCTAGGTAGAATTTTTCATCATTTTCTAACTTTTTGTAAGTAGAAAATATCCATTTGTTAGAACAAATATGTCAAGTAGTGCTGGTATTAACCCACCAGTCCTTGGGGTTACCCACCAAATTAAATTCAGAAACAACTGTTGGGAGGTTCATGCCAGAGAGTTTCATTAAAAGTTTGTCCATTTCAATCACATTGTTTTGTCTTACGTCAGTCTTTAGAGAGATGTCCAGGTTTATTACAGTTATAGCACTTTCCTTTGAACTTCTTAGATTCTTGATTTGGACCTCCATCAATATGCTTCTTTTTTTTTTTAGTCCTTGTTCCTCCTTCCACGATGTTGGCTTAAGACTCCATGGGATTAAAGACTCCACTTCTCTTCTCAGATATATGGTTGTCTTCCTCAGTCCTTAATCAAACTATTATTTCTTCAAGTTCATCTCCTTGCGTTTATGCTTGAGATAGTTCTTGAAATCCTTCCAAAGTGGGGGTAATTTTTTCACAATCACAACCACTTTGAATGACTCACTAAGAGACATACACTGAAGTTTTTGAAGGATAACTTGAAGTTTTTGAACTTGGGTTATAATGGTATTTGAATCCACTATTTTATAATCCAAGAAATTTTCAACAATGAATTTCTTTGTGCCACCATCTTCAGTTATACATTTCTTGTCCAAAGACTCCCAAAGTTCTTTTGTAGATTTGACAACCCTATATAAATTGTATAATGCATTGTCTAGTCTATTGAATATGTGATTTCTACATAAGAAATCTAACCACCTTTTCCTTATTAGTTTCATTTTCGCTAAGTGCAAGAACATTTTCACTTAGAAACTTTGCAAGGTTTCGGGTGGTCAGACATGAAAAAATGATTTGTTGCAATTGTTTGAAGTTTGAACATTAAATTTCTTGAGTTTCTCTCCATGAGATACACTTATAGTATTAGGAACAAAATTTATTGTTTTTCTGTTACATAAACAGGAGCAAATAACATTCTGGTTTTAACAAAGTATTGTAATAATTTAAAAAATACAAAATTCTGATTTTGATAGAACAGTAATTAGTCTAACTATATAAGCAAAATGAATTTAAAGAATGAAAATTTGTCTTAAGATTGTTATCCAAAATGTATATAATCAGAATTAAATACTAATTACTTTAGCAAATCTAAAACACTAAGTATACTGTTACATCCAAACTAATAATATAAAACAAAATATATTTAGAAAAAAATTGATGCACTTACTTGAATGTAGAACAACAATACGAAAGAAACAAAAAATAAGAATATAACCCGAGCCCTGTGATCCACAATTTTTTTAAGACATATTTGCTCCTTCCCGGTATTTAAGGTTGATAAGAAAATGGCTCCTAAGATAGAACATATTTCGTTTTTGAAGAAGAAGAAGCACTTCAAACTCCAACGAACATAACTTTGTGTTTTTATACTTGACAAGTATTTAATGCAAAAAAAGAAGGAAGGCATGCAACAGTATGCAAGAATTTCCTGTTTATTTTTTGTATCTGAAAATGGCTTCAAGACTATACTTTTATAGACCCACTTGTGCTTATTCAGAATGCATTGAAGAGATTTTACTATTCAATGAACAATTACGAAATTGAAGCAACATTGTTGTTCATAGAATAGAGACGAGATGCATTCCTAGAGTGTGAATAGATTCAACCCAATTTTAAATTTTTGTTGGAAGACTAAGTGTGATCCTTGTCCCGATTGGTTTGGTTTGACCCACAACTCGTACTGCACCAAATAAATTTTTAACAAAAAGATTGGATCTTGTTGACCCATGACCCAAGCTCAAGTCCGGCAGGCGAATAACGTGCGCATGTGGTAACCAAAGTTGTATAGGAACTCACTCCACTTACAAAAGTATGGTAACCCTTAGGTCCCAATCATGTAGCCAACTAGGAGTATATTAACTCACCAAGTTTTTGGTTTGCTTCCAATGTGGGACTAGTCTTATTACACTACACAATATCATTCTTAGTTTTTTTGCTCCATTCAAGTGGGTCATTTGGAGACATAATATATATTTTAATACTTAATGGTTTTAAACAAATAAATATACCACATTAATCTCCTTGTAGAGAAGAACACGTTTAAACAAGGTCCCACCAATTTCGACATGTGGATTCCATTTTTATTTGAGTCCAAAATTACTAAGAATAACCTTATCAAAACAATTTTTTCCAACATAATTAGATAAATATTTCCAATTAAGATTATTGTCAGAAAAATGTCGCCTTAGGGGAAGGATGACTTCAATCGTGTGGCTTGAAATTTAAGCATTGACCAATATCCAAGTCGCTATTTTTGTAAGTGGTTGATGCCTCACATATGACTTAGTCAGTGATGAATCAATTAGTTGTCTAGATTTTATGGTTGTTCGTTAAAACCATCATAAACTAATTGATTAAGTGTTGATATAACTCCCTAAAAGGGAATGGGAGAAAAACTACATACAATTGCTAGTAAATAAAATAGGAAAAAATATGAATGAGAATCTTTAAGTAATCCTAAATGAGTAAGTTTGTAACTTGGTTGTAGAGCAACTAGAATCTAATCTGAGCCTAATTAAGCAGAAATTATTAGTTGATTAGATATTCTTAGTGCTCGTGTTGGTTATAGGCACAAAAAAAAGAGTCAAAATCCCATTTAAATTCGAACATTACCAAGGTTAGAGTCTCATATTTTTAGAATCCAACTATTGCTCCAAAATATGTTGCAATTGAAAAAAATACCTCAATCAACGAACAACTCTCAGGTGATTGCTTGTGGATGGGTTCTACTGTCTTATTTTAGGACTTCGTTGGATGAAATTCCATAACAAACCACACAAAATATTGAACTAACAAATAAATATTCCTTTATTAATTCAATTTATTTATCGATTACAAAGTGACTGATTTAATAGCTTTTGATTACAGAACTAACTACTTCCTAAAAATTAACTCTAGCAATACTCCAAAATGCCTTGATGGTGGGTGTTTGAGTTGTCATTCATCTCCCTCATTTCCCTCTTGTATAGCCATTCCTATCAACGGTTTCTCCCTTATCGATGGTTATTTGGCTTCATAACTCCCAGGTAGTTATTTCCTCTTTTAAACTAGAGTTGTGGTTAGTTGCTTCCCGCCTTTTCTTCAAATCTTAACACATGGCAATCCTTTAATGATTTTAGGCTTGCCAACTACAAATGCATTGAATGATTTCATAATTTTCTATTTTATGTCCAAACAATGATCCCTCTCATTTAATTGAGTTTTATTCCTAGTTAACTTAAGTAAATGAACAGTCATTACCGTTGCCTCCTTTAAACATATGTTTAAAAAAAATTTGCGGCTAGACTGTTCACTGAACTTCGCTCGTCTACTTTCCTTCTTGTCTTCGAAAACCTCTAGTGATTTTCTTTTTTCCTTTTGCTGATTGTTAAATGGTTCCCAAAGAAGCAAAATCCTTCATCTTCAATTGTCTCTAAGATTCCTTTCTCACCTAGGTTCTCCCCTGAAATTAAGGATACTGGTAATGAATCTGTAGACCCAAGGGTTTTGATTCCTACCACTTGAATCTTCTTTCAAATCGTATGTCTGCGAGGGGTTTTTTGATTACTACGTTGTTCATGAAAGCAAAACCCTAATGCTGAACCAATCACAACTTTTGTGGAAGTCATAGAACTAGGGAACCAACCTACTCCGATCATGGATCAACCCTGACCATTGATGGGCTGATTGGGTCACCAAGATTGAAGTTCTCTATGCTTCTCAGTGGCGAAGATTGAGTATTTTTGGAATGATCAAAATTTCCACCCAAGACTTGAATATTGTTAAGTTTGAGAGAATTAGTACAATATTAGAGAGAAACGGAGAATGGTCAAAAACTTAACTTATCTCTCACAAAATCACTTGTATTTATAGTTAACTCATAATAATACAAAAGACGTATACACCCTCTAGTATTTATAGGTAATACCCTAATACTCTTAACATATCCCCTCAAGCTAGATTATATATATCACATAATCCAAGTTTGGAACAAATTGCTATAAGACGTGTGCGACTCAATGCTTTGGCAAACATATCTACAAGCTGATCTTCGAATTTCACAAATGGAGTCATAATCTCTCTAGCTACTAACTTGTCTCGAATAAAATGACAATCAAGTTTAATATGTTTGATTCTTTCGTGAAACACTAGATTGCCAACGATATGAATAATTATCTAGTTGTCACAGAGATTGAACTGAAAATCCAATTTCTTGGAGAAAATATAGTAGCCAAGTCAATTCCCTCGTCGTATACGTCATTGCCCTATACTCAGCCTCAGCACTGGATCTCGCTACCACGGGTTGTTTCTTAATTTTCATGAGACAACATTATCTCCTAAGATAGTACAATAAACAGTGGTTGATCTCTGATCAAAAGGAGAGTCAGCCCAATCAGCATCTGAGAAATCTTTCACTCTAAGATGTCCATTGGCTCGATATAACAATCTAAGGCCAGGAGCACGTTTGAGATATCGCAGAATATGAGTAATTGTCTCCCAATATAGTACTCTAGGAGACCCCATAAACTGACTTACTATACTGACTACATAGAAAATATTCGGTCAAGTAATAGTGAGATAATTGAGCTTCCCATCCAATCTACGATACTAACCCAGATTCTCAAATATTGCACCATCATCCATCAACAGTTTCTGATTCGAATCCATAGGAACATCAATCGATCTATCACCCAGTAAACCTACTTCCTCTAGAATGTCAAGTATATATTTTCTTTGGGATAAACAAATACCCTGTTTAGATCGAGCCACCTCAATATCCAAGAAATACCTGAGTTTTTCCAAATTCTTAATATGAAATCAGTCTTACAGGAAGGTTTTTAACTTGACAATCCCCTCAGAAATATTTTTAGTAATCACAATATCATCTACATAGACCACCAATAGAACATATCTGACATTCATTTCTCTATGAAACACATAATGGTCTGTCTGACATCGAAGAAGACCAAACTCTAAAATTACATTTTAAAACTAACCAAACTATGTCCTCAGTGACTGTTTCAAACCATACAAAGATTTTTTGAATAGACATACACTCTTACCGTACTCCCCCTGACCAGTAAACCAAGGTGGCTACTCCATGTATACCGATTCAACCAAGTCACCATGTAGGAAGGCATTCTTGACATCTAATTGAAACAATGGTCAATCAAGATCAGCAGTCAAATAAATCTAGATACAAACAGAGGAAATTTTGGCAACACGAGAGAAAGTCTCCTCATAATCAACATCATAGGTCTAAGTAAAGCCCTTTGCAATAAGCTGGGCTTTGAGACGCTCCACAGAACCATTCGGATGAAATTTAACAGTATACACCCAACAATAACCAACAGTTCATTTACTATGAGGTAAAGGAACGAGATCCCAAGTCCCATTATGATGTAAGACATCCATCTCCTCCTCCATAGCTTTCCTCCAACCTAGATCAGATAATGCATCCTCTAAGTGCTTAGGGATAGAGATAGTAGATAATTGAGAGGTAAAACAAGAGAAGACAGGAGACATGACATTATATGAAACAAAATGAGCAATGAATGATTAATAACACACAAATAAGTACCTTTTCGAAGAGTAATAGGTAAAGAGTTTAAATTACCTAATATACCAAGATTAGCGGACGGCAAGAAAGATGATACAAGCAACTTAGTCGATGCGTGAGGATGACAAGAGTATACACTAAGAGGTAAAGTAGATGGTAACACAGTAGGCAACGGAGTATCTGAGGGTGAGGGGAGAGATGGTGGTATAAGAGACGACCCAAAGTCCAAATTTAAAGGCTAAGTAGGTGCCAAAAGATATGGAATAGATTCCTCAAACGTGGCATTGACACTAGTAAATTATCGTCATAGGGAAGGACTATTGCAACGATACCACTTTTGTGTACAGGAGTATCCAAGAAATACACATTTGGTAGCCCAAGGGTCAAGTTTATCGAAACTAGGGCCCAAATTGTGAACATAACAGACACACCCAAAATCTTATGAGTTAATGAAAATAAGGGCTTACTAGGAAAAAGGACAGAGTATGGACTTTTCCCATTTAACATAGAGGATGACATACGATTAATAAAATATCAAGTAATGAGAACATCATCACTCCAAAAACATCGGAGAATATTCATCTAGAATAATAGTGCACAGGTGACTTCTAACAAATAACAGTTCTTGCGTTCAACAACACCATTCTGTGGAGAGGTGTAAACATAAGAAGTCTGATGAATAATGCCAGTTTTACTAAGATGAGCTGAAAAAGAATCAGATTCATATTTTTTAGCATATCAGAACATAAAATACGTATACGACAACCATATTGAGTTTTTATTTCCTTGCAAAAGGTCTCAAATATAGAGAATAATTCAGAACGGGCTTTCATCAGAAACACACATGAGAATAATCATCCATAAATGACATAAAATAAGTATATTTATTAGATGAAATATTCTTTATTGTACCCCATACATCATAATGTACCAACTCAAATGGACTAGACACACGGTTATTGACTCTAGACTGAAAGGATACGCAATGATGCTTACTAAGTTGACAAGCTTCACATGACATAGATGAAACATAACCAAGACTGGAAACTTGGCACTTCAGATTCTAGAGAGAGTGATGTCTAAGACGACAATGTCATTGAAAAGGAGACAACGAGGTCTGTAGAGCCTGAGTAGGTGAATCAAGGTTAGAGTAATATAGGCCACCAGCTTCATGTTCCGTATCAATCTTCCTTTTCGTCTTGAGATCCTGAAATACACAATAACAAAAATAAAATGCTATGAAATTATTGAGAGAATAGGTAATCTTGCTAATGAAAAGTAAACAAAAAGAAAATTGATGAACAAATAACATGGAGAATAAGGATATATCATGACTCAAGTGAGTAGTCCCCAAACTTGAAACTTTAGAGCAAATAACATTAACAAGAGTAACACTATGTACGGAATTAGCAAACTGATAAGTAGAAAAAACACCATACGCACCAGTTATATGGTCAAAAGCACCAGAGTCTATTATTCAAGGACTGCGAGTGGAGGACAATAAACAAGTGGAAGTGGTACTTGTCTAGGAAAAATTAGCAGTGGAGGAAGATGGAACAGCCTGTTGCTGAGACAAGAACTGAGCATAATCCTCTCATGTAATAGTAATCGACCTAGAGTTTGGTGGAGCTGGCCGAGGTATGGAAGCAATAATTGAGGTGTCATCCTGATTGGAAACCTGATTAGCAGCACCAGAAGGTTTTCCATGTAAATTCCAATAGAAATAAACAATGTGTCCTCCACAACCACAATGAGTATAGGAATGAAGTCCACTATAGGCAAGACGGCTTTCCCCATCTCCCCTTATTTGCCAATGTGGGACAAAAATAAAAGGGATTGGTTTGCCTTTGTTATGAACTGCTTCCATCTCTCCTCCTTTTTCTTTGAACTACTACTTTACTTTTTTTTTTTGTATTGATTTCTTTACTTTTTTTGTGGCTAAATTTTTTAAATAAAAATTAATTTATTATTATATTAATTTTATTTAAACGGGTAAACGTGTGATAAACGATTTGGTAGGTCTCATCCAAACACGACCCGTTTATTAAACGTGTCTGGCGGGTCAACCCGTTTACCATCCAAATCCATTAAGATCTCACTCAAACTCACTTAATTTGTGTCGGTTAATCATGTCGCATCGAATTTTGACAGGCCTAGCTATATGATCTCCACGACCACCACGATTACCACGTCCACATCGATGACCATCATTGTGGCTACTAGGAACTGCTAGAGTTGAACGATCAATGAAAATACCATGATCAATGCCTAAAGGACTAGTAGACAAAGTAGCACGTTGTAAACAGGAGAAAACCTCATGTAAAGAGTGAAGACTGGGGCTACCCAATATCTGAGAGTGAATAGACTCATATTCAGGTTTCAAACCTACCAGAAGGTAAACAACATTCAAATCCTCATGTTGCTTCTGGAAAACCGCTACATCAGCAGTGAATGGTTGGTAGAGCTTCATCTCCGCACAAACTCCTTGAACATGAGAGTAATAATCCTCAAGACTCAGAGTACCTTTCTTTGGATGAAAATACTGTTAACACACCTCATAAGCATGGGTAAAATTACCTATACTCGAATACATACTGGCCAAGTAATCCCATATGTCTTTGGTAGTATCAAGATAGAGCATAGTAAAGCTAATACTAGGCTCAATATTATTCAATAGTAAAGAGATAGTCTAAGCATCCTCTTGTTCCCATTGATCATACCCAGTAGTATCCTACTTGGGTTTGGGATTCACCAAATATTTCTTAAATCCTTTACCTCTAAAAAAGTCTTGAACAGATCGTGACCATAAAATATAATTGGTCCCATTGAGCTTAACAAAAGTCATGAGACTATTAACGAGAACCACAGGAGCAAAGGTGGGCGGCAATGATTGAGTAAGAGAGGAAGCTTCCTACTTAGGTTCCATAGTGTGGCAAATAGTAAAAGGGACTTACTAGACAAATAAACCAAGCAAGGGTGTGATGCTGGGCTGCTGAACCAGACAAGGGGAGTCCACTGGACTGTTGAACTGGACAAGGGAGGTTCAGTGAACCATTGAACCGGGAAAAAAAAAGATGGAATCGATCTGAACCGGTGTAAAATTCACTAAATTGGGACTGAAATGGTGTTGAACCGAACTTGGACCGGTCTAGTCTAAAGGCTACTGGATCTGGGCTGAGTCTCCTGGATCTAGGTCTAGATTCGGATCTGGATTCGGGTGTGAATCTAGATCTAGATTTGGATCTGGGCTGGGCTTGGATCTAGATTTGGATCTATTACCCAAACCCGTAACTGACCTAGTTTAAGTGGGTCGTCTTCTTCACCAACCAAACCCTAATTCTACCTTTAACGTCGACGATGCCAACAGAACAGCCAGGGACTACACCCGTCGACGGTACCAAGAAACACCGAAGTCGTCGATGTTGATGACCAACAACCACAAACGTTAGCCACACCACCACGAAGCAGAACCAGAATCCACCAATGTCGACGGTGCCTCACACCCAATCAACGACTATCGCCACCACCAGATGAGGGATCAATACACAACAGTGATGAGTAGTGACAACGGTGATGAACAGTGACAACGGCGACGAACAACAACAACACCAGGACTTCAATAGTAAACATAGTTATTTGTATTTAGAATTGTTTGGCTCTAATACCATGTTAAGTTTGAGAGAATTAACACAATATTAGGGAAAAAAAGAGAGTGGTCAAAAACTTAACTTACCTCTCACAAACCATTTGTATTTATAGTTAACTCATAATAATACAAAAGACGTATATATCCTATAATATTTACACATAATACCCCAATACTCTTAACACATATGAATCGATGGATGATTGGTGTTGTTCATGCTTCTGGTCCCAGTCGTGCAATGCCATGCTTCTTCTCATAGGCATAATGTCCCTAGTTGGACGTCATCTTTTTAACTAGGCTCCCTTAAAAGGTATAGAGGTGAATGCTTGTCTTTGTACTGATTCTAGTCACGATTTCTTCATTATCCCTTCTGGCATAGGGTATAATGATTTCTTCAACAATGTTTTTGCTTCTCAATTCCCTACTTCATCATTCGCAGAACATGTCATTTTTCTTCTTCCTTGGTTGTGTCGATTCGTTCTATGCATCCTTCAAAGTGACCCTATAGTATGTTGGTATAGCTATCCAATTGGCAAGAAACAAAAAACTTGCCTTAGCCCCTTTTGTCTTGGGTCCATTATATAGAGACTTCTTTAATCTTACTGAGAATAGGATCACTGCTAGCTATAGGGTCCTTTTTGGATTTTTCAGGCTTCGCTCTATGCCTATTTCCCTAAGGTTTGACCCTCTACTACCTTGCCTGATCCTAAATTCATTCCTTTGAATTACGTCCATCGATTCCTCTCTGTCTCAATTTTTTTCACTAACAAGACATTTAATTCTTGCTGCAGCACTTTTTTCAACATTTCTTTAAATTGAGATGATGCTTTGTACAACCCATTTTCCAATTTTCTATGCCTTGCCTCCCTTCTTAGGCCCTTTTTTGATGATCTAGATACTTTCTTAGAATAGGGTAGAGAATCACACTGCCTCTTTTAGGGTAGTGTTCTAATCCCTTGATACCTTCATACTGGGGGTTCTGAGTCTTCCTCCAAATTTTTAAATACAGCTTTGAAAGCTATAGTCCAAGCTAGTTTGCTAGAAAAATTAACTTAACCCAAAACATCCTTCTATCGATAAGTTTGCAAGTGAAAGGCTAATGATAAAGTCTAATGCCTTGACCCAGATCTCCCTGGCTTATGAAAATTTTTTAGGGACTTTCCAATTTTTTCATTTTAGTTCTAACCCATCCTTGTCTTTTTTTTTCTTGGAGTGGTGGCAAAACATTTCAGCCTTTCTTTTTTTTTTTTATCCCTCAAAAGAATATATCTCTAGGCTTAACTTCCAAAATAAGCAAGCCACTGAGACTCCCTCTCGTAGTAAAAAGAGAACCATCGAAGCTATTCCTTCTCATCCTTCTCACTTGAACAAAGGGAAATCTATTTTACTTGAAGAACCAAAAAAGAAAAGACCAAAAGCTTCCTTTCTGAAGTTGCTACAATTTTCCATAAATGCTCATGATTCTATCTCACAATCTTCTAAGAAAGCTAAGGCTTCTCAAGCAAACATGGATACTCCCTTGCCTGATGTTTTGATGACCAAGGTACTAAAGAGGTTTCTCTTGTTCGCAAGAAAAGGAAAACTTCTTCTCTCGCAAATGCCCCATAAGACATTTTCAAAAAGGTTACCTTATCCTCCAATCTAGCTATCTTGGAGAAAGCTCAAGATACACTCCCATCTATTTCTGATAGTGGATATTCCATTGAGTCAACTTGTTCCTTCTACCAAGCAGACGGCAAAAGACTCAAAGTGACTACGAAGGTATGTGAACCATTTTTTTTAGCTTCTTGCTTTCTTTTTCTGG
Organism: Ilex paraguariensis; assembly: GCA_963454935.2. Lineage (NCBI taxonomy): Eukaryota > Viridiplantae > Streptophyta > Magnoliopsida > Aquifoliales > Aquifoliaceae > Ilex > Ilex paraguariensis. Next base: position 6,529,854 of record CAUOFW020000001.1, read on the forward strand.
CTAAGCATGCATGTCCTTATTTCCTCTATCCTTCATTTTTGCAAAAGAGGAGAAAAAAATTACCTACACCTTCAAAACCCATTGATCCAGTGAATCCCGTATCTCCTTCACTTACTCAAAGTAACGAAATCCCCTCCATGGACCAAGGGAAGACATGTTGGATGCTATAGTACTCCTATCTGTCAATTCGTGCCTCTTTTAATTATTGAAGATCACATAGCCACCAGCCAGCCTCATTCTCCAGTTAATATTGGTGCTAATCTTGAGGAACAGACTAACACAAAGCCTGTTAGTCTCCTTCTAGTGCCCTAATTAAAGGTTTAATTGGTCCTTCCAACTTAGGTGTCCTTCAACAGAATCCTCTTAGCCCACCTAGTCTTGTTCAAGAAAAGGCTGCCTACGAGGATCCCTCTGTGAGGACACCCCCTATTGACCCTCTAACTAAGCCTAGTAATCAGCCAGATCAGTTAAAGAAGTCTCTACTTTCTGTCTCTTCTATAACTTAGGTATATACCCTTTTTATCTACTCCTTTTCCTTTATTTCTCTATATCCACTCTACTAACAAATGCCTTTATGTTCCTCACATCGATGTCTGAATCCACCTCTCGTGTTTCCACCTCTGATCTTGACATTGAATCCAACTACTAGAAAGCAGATGAATTCTTGAAAGTAGTAAACTCTGTGTTGACTTCAAGCATTTCTCTTCCATCCATCGATGATGCCCTGTAACAAAAATTTTCTATTTTCTTCAAATTGCTGGAGTTGTCCTTTGATCAACTCATTGAAATTGACGTTGCCTATGTGGCCTCATACTTGCCCAAAATCTCTGTTGTTTCATTAGCTTACCTCAACAAACACCAAGAAGAACAAGTAGCCTATATGAGTGCTCACTTGCAAACGAAGATCTCCCAAGCTAGCTACTTTAAAGATGAGGGAAGGAACAAAATAAGTTTCATTAATTCTATCAAAGACTTCTCTCCTTAGCTTACTTCCAATAAAAAAAAAAAGTTGAAAGAAAGAGATATTCAACTATCCCATGAAAAAATTGAGCTCAAAGAGAGGTTGTCAAAAGTGATGGAGGAAAGGTCAACAATAAGGCAAGAAAGAAAGAACTTGCTTCTTCACACAAAAATTTTGTTGGCTTCCCACCAAGATGGAAGTGGCAGGCTATTGGTTGTAGCCGAGAGTTTAAAGCATGCTCAACAACAGCTACATTTGCTGTCAAATGAATGAGATACTTTCAAGCTATATTTTTTTTATAGACCTTTATAACCTTTGTATATTCTACTCTCTCTTTTTTTTTTGTACGTGACAATTTGGTCCATCTAATAGGAGATCTTCTCTCCTTATGTGTGGCCCACCTTTTTTTTTTCTTTATGTTTGGGTTTATATATGCATCTTTAATGTAGCGGAGATACCCTCCCACTCCAAAGATGGAAATCCTTTTGGATTTTCTTTATGTTCAAGTAATTTTAACCAGATAAATCATTCTCATAGCTTTCTAGGTTGAATAATGACAAGACAATAGAAAACTTTCATAATTTTTGAATGAAAATTCTCATTATAGAATCAAAGTTATGCCAAGGCCATCGACTAGTGGCACACATATTCAGGAAATATACATCCATCCTTTCAATTAATCAAAAATCGTACAGAAAAAGCACTAGACACTAGCCATAATGACATGAAAAATCTATTCATGTATCACCTAGTTTGCTTTTCTGATTTTTTTTCTTTTTGTTCTCCATCCTTGATTGTTATTTTTCCTTCCTGAACAACCCTTCTGATGCATTGAAACCATTCAACTTTCAACTGGTTGTATTTCTTTGCACCAAATATGTTCTTCATTTGCCTCCTAGGCCATCAATTCTGGTAACCATCTGATATCCCTTGGTTTTTTCATCTACACTCTGAGTATTCCTTGCTTGGCATTCCTCTACCATTATAAAACTTTCCACAAGTTTCATGAATCCTTATGGTAGCATTTTGCTAACTCACGACCTCTTTTCAGGTCTAATACTCCTCAGTAGTATCTTTTTCCTCTGGCACAAGGAATTCAATTCTTGTCCAATCGTGGAAGATCTAGTACAAGTTTTCATCCAGATTCCTTTTTGATGTCCCTGCTTCAGTTTTTACCCCTATGGCAATTAGACCTCTGAGATAGAAGTGTGCTTTCACATTATGTGCATTTGCATGGAATGGGTTGGCATCTACCCAATGCACCTCCATCTCTTTTCTTTCTGCATTGTCACTATCCGACAGAAAGATTAAGGCTTGGTGCAGGGATGATGGCATACAGTTATTTGCATGTATCCAATCTCTTCCTAGAAGAGCATTGAAGTTGGATGAGGAATTTACCACAAAAAAATGTTGTTGAGGTGTCCCTATTTGCTCCAGCAAAATTCCTTTTGGAGAAGAAGAATCTCCTGCAAAATTATTGATTGTTATGTCAGTATGAAGCAAATATTTTTCTTCTTTGCCTAAAACTTTTAGCATTCTTGAAGGCAAAATATTCAGCACTACTCCATTATCAACTAAGATCTTGTTAACTAGCTGACCATCGATATGGGCTCGAATGTACAATGGCCTTAGGTGTTTAGACAATTCTTTCCTGGGTGGGTGTAATATCACTCTGTTTTTCCACCAGCCTCCTTGTTCGATGCTTATAGACCTTCCATCAAGCCTAAACTATTTTACTGTTTCTGCAAACACTGCTATACACTCTATACTATCATCTACATCTCCTACCAATTGACTTGGCTATAATGACTCAAATAAAGTCAATATCATGTTACATGGTGTATAATCTCTGAGAAAGGACTCTATATCGTTGAAGTCTATTAGTTCCTCATCAGAGAGCATGCCCTTATTTTCTTCCACTTTCTCTTTCCCTTTTGTTGATGAACTTGCAAATATTTTCTTTGTGTCCCCTTCAGACAGATCTAGTATCTGTTTGAACTCTGGAATCTTCTGATCCAAGATATTTTTATTAATCTAGACCACCTTGATTTCTTTTTGTTGTTCCCTTGTCCAAGTGGGGTTTTTGTTCCCCATCGATGGACTAGGACTTAAGGAAGCCTATAAAGGAATGAGAGTTTGCCTATTTATCCAGGCGGCAAACTTCCTTTGTTCTCTCCTTTCAGAGTCCTGTTAAGTGTTTGGTACCATGCCCCATATGAAAATTTTGGGTGCTGAACTTGCTGCCACTTATCATCATAGACTTCAGGAGGATTCATTGTTCTTGATCAACTTTTTTGAATAATCTCAAATCTTTCTTTTCTCTTCTAAGATTGCTTCTTTTGGCATTCTTGCCTCTTGATCTTTTGCCATTAATGGCCCAACAAAATGATCAATCCCTTATGTTTTTCCTCTTCTTGCTTGGTCCTTGTACCTGCTTCCCCTTGCATCCATTCTAATCTCTGGGAGATAGTGTGGGCCAAGCTGATGTCTTTCTTTAATGGGAAATATTCCTAGGTCTGCACCATCAAAGATTTTTACATAGCCTTTGTAAATCTAAATATCACCTTCACCTCTGGTGTAGAATCGGAGTACTTTATTAATGAACTCCTTGACTACATCATCCAATGGGATTGCATCAGGTTTAGCTATTACTTTTACGCACTTGAAACACATAAACAATGGCTCCTCCTCTTTGGGTCCAAGTCTGCTATGCACTGGGACCCTCATCTTGGGAAAAATGCTATCTCTGCCAACCACATAACTCGTAGATTTCCCATTTCACTACATATTAACAGAAACCACATTAATTTTTACTGGTTTGGGAAAAGGATTCTTGTTGATTTTTATGGTCTCTTCCTCTTTTGTGGCATACTTAAGCATTCCCATTTGTATTAGGTCTTGCACTCGATTCCTAAAGGTGAAGCAATGCCTCAATGAATTATGTTATTTCCAATACTCTTTTCATTTCCTGCCTTTCTTCAATGGGATGCTATGTCCCTAAGATAAAACTATGAATTTTTTGGTTGATCATCTCATCGAAGAGAGCATCAACCATTGACAGATCAAAAGAGTATTCTCTTGTGGTTTGGGGCATATCCTTCTTAAAAGGATGATTAGATGACATGTCAACAAAGTCTTCAATTTTTTTTAGGGTATCACATATGATTGGTGATTTTTCTACGACTTGTGGCATATCTATTTCAACTTCTCCATCGAAGTCTTGGAAATAAGTTCCAAATGAACTGTTTTTCCTTTGTTGCTTTTCCCTAAGCAACATTTCATATCTAATAGCCCTGACTAAGAGTTCAAAGAGGTCCTTGAACTCTATTCCCTCGAATTTATTTCGCAATTCAAAGTATAAACCGTTTTGGGCCAATTTCACCAGTTCTACTTCAAGCAAGTAAACATGGCATTTGTTTCTAGCTTTTTTAAATCGGTTGATGTACTATTTTGCAGATTGATTTGATTTGTCTTAATCTAGACAAATCTTCCATCAAGACTTCTGGTTCATTTCTGAAAATTGAGCATGAAATTGCTCCTCCATCTCTTGACATGTTTGAATTAAATTACCAGACAAGTTAATGAACAAAACGAAAGCATTTTTCGTAAGTGATTGTGGAAACAATTTAATTTTTAAATTCCCATTGTGTCCAACCTCTCCACACTGGAAAGTGAATTTTCCTACGTGTTCTATTGTGGATTGACTTTCTTCACCAGAGAAGAGATGGTATTCTTGGATTTTATAACCCCTTGGAAAAACTTCGTAATCAATCCATGGAGGGTATGATTTTCTAAACACAGGCCTCTTAGTCTTCCTTAGACCAAGGCCATATAGGTCTTGAATCATCTACACCAATTGGTTTCTGTTGAAAACCACATTCTGGTGGCCATTGATATCTTCCCTTTGATAAATGGGTTGCCCCCTATTATTGGGTTGAATTCATCTATGGGTTTTAATGGAGGCATGACAAACCTCTCATGACCTCTTCTAGGATTCTTAGGGACCATCCTGGTCCATTTTTTCCCTTAGAATTTCTTCATAGGAAAAATTTTGGAAAGAATTCCATAGGTTCTCCATCAAACATCATGTTACAGTGATTTTGGTTTGGGAGACCTGGTCTCTCACTAATAATCATTGGTGGTGGTCTTTGATTTTCTATAGGGAATACCACAGAATTGACATTTCCTTTATCTACCACTTGATTTCTAGTCACAATGTTTGATTTTTTTGTATTGAATGGTCCTGATAGTAGTGTTGAGACATTCAATAATTCATGCTAATGCTAGAATTGGGGTTGTGCAATACCTATTTCAAGTTCGGCACAAACTCCTGTATTTACACACTTTCTTGGCCATTGGACTAGCCATTCACTGCGTTTGCAGACTCCACAAGATAGGTACTCAAACTTGCTTCATGATTGCCATCTCGTTTTGTTTCCTTGTTTGCACCATCTTCCTTGATCCAAGTTAGTAAAGAGGTCCTACTGGGTGTGCCAAAAGATTTTTGCTCCAAAATCTGTTGTGATCGAAAGAAATGCCTTAATCGACAGATAGCTCTCAAGCGATTGCTTGTGGATGTGTTCTATTGCCTTTTTTCAGGACTTCCTTGGATGAAATTTGATAATTAATTCAATTGAGCGGGTTTCAGTTACAAAGTGACTAATTTAACAACCTTTGATTACAACATTAACTACTTCCTAAAAACTAACTCTAGCACTACTCCTAAATACCCTAATCATGGGTCTTGTGGGAGGTTTGGGTTGTCGTTTATCTTCCTCCTTTCCCTATTTTATAGTCATTCCTCTCGACGATTTCTCCCTTATCAACGGTTATTTGGCTTCGTAACTCCTAGACAGTTATTTCCTCTTTTAAAATTGAGTTGTGGTTGGTTGCTTCCCGCTTTTTTTCCAAATCTTGACACATGGCAATCCTTTAATTATTTTAGGCTTGCCAACTACACATGTATCGAATGCTTTCATAATTTTGTATTTTTTGCCCAAATACCAACCTAAATCCTTTTCTAATTTAGTTGCAAACTGAATTAAATTTTGAATTTCAGTTTCAGATGTGTAATCTTAGAATCAAACACAAAACAAACCCGAGTTTTTTTTGTTGGTTAAAAAGGGTGGTCAAGGCGAGCAGACATAGCAACCCTCTCAGGACGTTATCTTGAAGTTCCCACCCATCGTTTGAGCCATAGCTACTGACATGGGAGAGTTAAGTCCGTCACTACAGTACCATCGAGTCGAAATTGAACATTATGTCCCTCCAACAGTATTTGGTTCACAAGAACTACTACCGCAAGCTAATTCGAACTCATGACAACTAATGGGTGGTAGGACTTTCACCCTCTATTAAAAGCCAACTGAGCTACCACCTCGGTGGTTAAAACTAGAGTTTTTTTCCGGTAAGTAAATAAACTTGAGTTGCATGACCCGAATTTAACCCAAATTTAGAAATTGAAAAAAGGCATTACCAAAATTGTATAGTTGTGGACCCAAAATAAAAAAAGTTGTTTAGTTTGATTTGAAAGTTAAATTTGTATTACGTACAAATTGAGAGTTTCATATTTTTGGTTGAGTTCGAATAGCTCGTGAGTTCCACTCCATAAAGGAAATTGGATGCAAATATTGCAAGCCATTCGATATTACAAAGTTAGTTAAATGCAGCCAAATTAACATTATGAGAGGTTGCTATAATGAGTGAGGATTGCAGAAGGGTACAAATGCATATTCCCAAACAGAAAGAAGACAATATGGTGTCACTTACTCCACAAGCAATGTTAATACAGCCATTTAAGTGGGCCAGATATTCTCTCAGGACTGAAGATAGGGTAGCACATGGTCCAAACATGACCATCAAGTTAACAACCAATTTATTCATACAAATCATTGATATAATCACCTTGCTTAAATACACTGGATTAACACACTTTCTTTCAATTTTCATAAATATTTTTAGTTCACCCTTGTAAAACCAAGTGACACTCATTATATATAAGTAAGTTTCCCGTCAATATATACGACGTATGTGATTTTATTGCGAAAATCTAAGAGAAATAGTATTACAACAAATCTTGGTCCAAACTAGTGTATAGAAAGTACACCTATTGCACGAAAAATGGAATCAGCTACTAAATAAATAAAATATTAGTAGATGTCTTTGAGTAAAACCTTCAGAAATATAGCTATCATAGCATTTTAAAGCATCTAATTAAAAATAATTAGAAATCAGTGGAGAAATATTCAAGTCTCATATAATAATTTATAGAAGATTTTTACACTGATGTGGAACAAGACCTGAAATGCTAAAAAAAGTAGTAAATAAATCAAAAAATCAAGAGCAGAGGTCCTTAGACAAAAGATGTTGTAAATCAATGATAAAATTGTTTGCTAAATCAATCTAATATCTTCTTCTTCCATCACCAAAAAAAAAATATGTGTAACATGAGCAAATTCAAAGCAAACAAATTATTGCTAGCAATTAGTTGAGGATTGATATTGTCAATAGTTCACCAACGTAAACTAGGGAAAGACCCTAGGGTGTAAATGTCATTATTATACCCAACTTATGATGATTAAGACTGGTCCATATATTTAGAGATCCAGTAAATACCCAACATTTGGGGTTCACTTATCGGGTATATTTGACAAATTGAACCTAATCTAGTTGACCACACCTTTATACTCAAGAGACGGGCTAATTCTTGCCAAAGACAGAGATTGATCTTTTATTGTTCTTCTTTTTATATTATACTCTTCTTTATCTATCACATTGGGGGTTTGCTGAGCTTTTATTTTGAGCTTATGTTTCAATTAGACTGCATTGTAGTACTAATATATGAGACTTGTAATAGTGATCGGGCTTGTGATTCATTCAGATTTTATTGTGTTAGTGATACATGAGACTTATAATCATGTTTAATGGTTGCATATAACAAAACTTACTGGGTACATAATTTTTTTTTCGATACATTGAAAAGTTAAAAAGAAACTACCAAAACCCTCTAAAATTATTAGCACAATCACTTCTCACAAGGTCCCCTAAAAGGTTAGGGGAAAAATTGAGGATCACCATCTGTTCCTGGTTATGAACTCCCATGTTAGCCAGCTTATCTGCACATAAATTCCCTTCTCTAAGGGTATGTAAGATGGGGGTGCTGAGCAGGGATAGAAGGTTCTTACATCTTGTTATGAGGACACTTTCTAGATGGATTTCATCCATCGTTTTTGTAAGGAGTGTATGAACATCCAATGAGTCAATCTCCAAGAAGACTTTCTTCAAATTCTTCTCTTGGATGAGCTGGAGGCCACTGAAAAATGGCCCATAATTCAGCTTGTAAACTAGAGCAGTTGGTTAGTCTTTCATAGAATCCTATTTGCCAGCTTCCTTCGTCATCTCTTACCAGTCCACCTACTACAGGTGGTCCCAGGTTCCCTTTAGAGCATCCATCAACATTCATCTTAAGCCAGCTATAGGAGGAAAATACCACCCAATAAGTTTAGGGAAAAATCGGTGCACTCTATTTAAGTTATCCTGAAAGAATATCTTAATTTCCAGAGCTAACTGCCATGCATTTTTCGCTATGACATTAGGGGGAGTTTGGGTCTTCTCGATACACTCTTTATTTCTATCTTTCCAGATATTCCAAATGAGTGATGTGAAGACCACAGGCCACTCCACACCTCTCCATTTTTTATTCTTTTTTGTAGTATGATTTTCAATAAGCCAGTCTTGCAATTCAAGGTTGTAAAAATCAAAGGTGGGAACATTTCCTGGAAAGGCTTTCCACACTGCTTTGGCTTTGGAACAATCTCTTAGAATGTGAACAGTGGACTCAATATTAGCTTTGCATATCTCACAGATAGCCTCTCTGGTCATGTTTCTTGTAGCTCTAAGCAATTTAGACAGGATTCTATCACTTTGGATCAACCACAGAAAAAATTTAAGTTTCTGGGCAATTTTCATTTTCTAAATCCATTCCCATTTCAGAGCAAGTCTGTTATCCTCAATGGGTTTGGTTATCCAATTATATGCAGATTTAACGGAGAACTTTCCATTATTTGCAAGTCCCCAACAAGGAATACATTTAAAATCACTTATTGGGTACATTTGGCACAGAGGAAAACGGGTTTAGAAAATTATTGGGAGAACTACTTAGCATGAAGTGAAAATAACTGTGCAAAATTAGTAGGTGTACTTTGTACAATACAATACAACTGTAGGGTAAGGTAATAATTAGGAATCTCCAACTGTAGAACAGTTCTTACAATAATACTTATATACGTACATTCATTTAAGGCCAGTTTTCCAAAATAATTCTCTTTCCATATTGAGGAATCTGTGTTAATCTTATGTTCTTTAAATTCATAACTTAACAAAAAAAATTAGGAGGAAATAGAATCGTGTCTTTTTTTTTTTTTTTAACATTATACACGCAATGTAATGATGTGAGACTGTTAAATTAATGAGATAAAGTGCAATTTTAAAAATTTTCAAGAGCGAATTGCCATTAAAATATCTTTTACTGATGAAAAATTAAACGTTATTTAGTAGTTGGGACAAATTTATTCACTTTTAAAGGCGAAGGTGATGAGAATTCATGAGGCAAAGTCACCGTAAGCCGACAAAAGAAAACTGGGGTCGGCATTGGTGGTAGTCTGAGCCAAGCATGTGGGTTTGGGAACACTGAAAGGAACTCTGTTTGCAATGAGGGCCAGAAAACCGCCTTGTAAGGGGCCTTTCGTTAGTCCTTATCATGTGGGGAAAATTTATTGAACTCTGAAGGTACATATTATGATGTTTTTTAATGGGCAGGCCAGTCCCTACGTTATCCCCTTCACTTTTAGCACAATTCAAACTCATCATGCGCGTAGGGCCATTGTTTGGGCCTCCATGGCAAGGCATTTGTTCAGAGTGTGTGCGTTTTAGGGACTCGAGGAGAAAGTCTCTAAAGCACCGACTTGACATGTTCTGTATTCGAAGCCATTGGAAATCAAGGTGCTTGTCGAATTTTGTAACACAATCTTGTTAAAGTTGATAAGGATCTAGTTTTTATTTTTTCGGAAGGTGATTAGGATCTAGTTAGTTGAACGAAAAGAGGAATAATGAAAAAGAAAAATCGAATAACATAATTTGAACGAATGGATGAAACGAAACAGTTTCAATAATATTTTTATAACATTTGGTTGGTTACAACATACCTTCACTAAGAAGATGAAAGGGTTGTTTTGTTATTACTCACCAACAAATCGGTCATGCATATTTGATATTATACCCAAAAATAGCGGACACACCGTGTAATGCATGGGATGTATAGCCCATTATTTCCTTTTTCATTTTCATTCCACAACATTTTTTCTCTCTCACTCAATTATTTGAGAAGTTAGATAAATAATTATAAATAGTTATGGGGCAACAAAAGTAATTTTTTAAAGGGTAAGTATCGGGATTAGTTATTAAACTTCATCTCCTGGTTTAAAATAGTCTTTGAATTTTCAATTATCTCAACTTTACTCCTTAATTATTAACGGCGTTTCACTCTCAACCGTTAGAACAAACGGAGACACATGACGTAGATGGCTACATGACAAATACATAGGCTTGCCTCAATTTTTTTTAACGAGTTAAATGGATGAAATGATTTTACTAATGTAAAATTAATAATTAATGGATTAAATTGAGACAATTAAAAGTGTAATAACTATTTTCAAACAGAATGCATAGTTTAAAGACTAATTACGATATTTACTTTTTTTAAAANTTCACTTTTAGCACAATTCAAACTCATCATGCGCGTAGGGCCATTGTTTGGGCCTCCATGGCAAGGCATTTGTTCAGAGTGTGTGCGTTTTAGGGACTCGAGGAGAAAGTCTCTAAAGCACCGACTTGACATGTTCTGTATTCGAAGCCATTGGAAATCAAGGTGCTTGTCGAATTTTGTAACACAATCTTGTTAAAGTTGATAAGGATCTAGTTTTTATTTTTTCGGAAGGTGATTAGGATCTAGTTAGTTGAACGAAAAGAGGAATAATGAAAAAGAAAAATCGAATAACATAATTTGAACGAATGGATGAAACGAAACAGTTTCAATAATATTTTTATAACATTTGGTTGGTTACAACATACCTTCACTAAGAAGATGAAAGGGTTGTTTTGTTATTACTCACCAACAAATCGGTCATGCATATTTGATATTATACCCAAAAATAGCGGACACACCGTGTAATGCATGGGATGTATAGCCCATTATTTCCTTTTTCATTTTCATTCCACAACATTTTTTCTCTCTCACTCAATTATTTGAGAAGTTAGATAAATAATTATAAATAGTTATGGGGCAACAAAAGTAATTTTTTAAAGGGTAAGTATCGGGATTAGTTATTAAACTTCATCTCCTGGTTTAAAATAGTCTTTGAATTTTCAATTATCTCAACTTTACTCCTTAATTATTAACGGCGTTTCACTCTCAACCGTTAGAACAAACGGAGACACATGACGTAGATGGCTACATGACAAATACATAGGCTTGCCTCAATTTTTTTAACGAGTTAAATGGATGAAATGATTTTACTAATGTAAAATTAATAATTAATGAATTAAATTGAGACAATTAAAAGTGTAATAACTATTTTCAAACAGAATGCATAGTTTAAAGACTAATTGCGATATTTACTTTTTTTTTTAAAAATAAATGATAGTTAGTTAGTGAAAGTTGGAGGTGATTATTTGAGGTATATGGTAAAATGTAATTGGAATCGTTCCAAATTGCTTCAAGATTAAGCATTAAATCCAAAACATTTGGGTTAGGTACCCATCAATCATCATGGATATTTCCATAAATCCTGGCTGTACGGCACGTGTTTCACCACTTTATGCTATATAGTGGATTGTGAATGTGAGATCGACTGTAAAGGGCAATTATTATTGGGATGTATCTGGGGGGCCAGGGGGGCGATGTACAAAGGTGAGGCTGCAACATCACTCTCTAGTTTTCAGTCAATTCCACTATACGAACCATGGTTAGGCATTTCAACTNTTTTTTTAACGAGTTAAATGGATGAAATGATTTTACTAATGTAAAATTAATAATTAATGGATTAAATTGAGACAATTAAAAGTGTAATAACTATTTTCAAACAGAATGCATAGTTTAAAGACTAATTACGATATTTACTTTTTTTAAAAAAAATAAATGATAGTTAGTTAGTGAAAGTTGGAGGTGATTATTTGAGGTATATGGTAAAATGTAATTGGAATCGTTCCAAATTGCTTCAAGATTAAGCATTAAATCCAAAACATTTGGGTTAGGTACCCATCAATCATCATGGATATTTCCATAAATCCTGGCTGTACTGCACGTGTTTCACCACTTTATGCTATATAGTGGATTGTGAATGTGAGATCGACTGTAAAGGGCAATTATTATTGGGATGTATCTGGGGGACCAGGGGGGCGATGTACAAAGGTGAGGCTGCAACATAACTCTCTAGTTTTCAGTCAATTCCACTATACGAACCATGGTTAGGCATTTCAACTCGTTCCCCTTGATTTGAGTGAACTTAAGACTTAAAGAAAAATAGATCTAGGTTTGTCAATGGATTGAATTTAAATCGAGTCTAGGTTTAATTAATTATTATAACAAAGAATAATTTGTTTATAGGAGATAAGACAAAACACAAACAGGAGTGAAGCAAAGACCGAAAGAAAAACACAAGCTGCACAACATTTAAAGATAAGAAACTAATTTTCGCTTTTGACAATGATTGACCATTTAAAGATTTTGGAAGAATCAAGAGGGCCAATTAAGGCAATTGGGCCTTTAGCCTTTCTGTTGTTGTAATCAAAGTTTTTGCCCAGTTAAGACAATGACTAGTCCCTCTCCTAAGTTCAATATATGTGATAAATCTTAAAAGTATTGCATAAGAATCGAAAAACATAAGACATACTATTGGACGGAAAGATGTAGGATCTTAATATTCCAACAGAATCGAGTGCAACCTAATAGTCACCTTTTTTTTTATAGGCTCTCAGTACTGTTTATCACGTATAATACCAAGACTTTTTAATTAAACCCGTATATCCCCATTTACTATCAAAGATGGGGAAGATGATTCTCGTATCTAACAATTTGAGCACCTCAACCCATACAACCTTTTGCATGTGTAGGTTCAATTGTCATTGCATTTGACAAGAGGGTTTTGCACCCTTCTCAAGGTATATAGCAAGATTACAAATTAATGGACTTATACTTTTTAAATCAACAATGGTCCACGCAATGACTCTCTTATGACATTTAAGGACTTCTATCAACTTAGATTCTTATGAATTTTCAATCTTAGATCAAATAACCACTGGATAAGACTCATACTCCCCTAAAAATATATATTTTAAGTCATATAGGAGGGATTTTAATTTCAGCTTTGGTGGTTTGACACTGGATGAGAGTGATTTCGTACCACTAAGGGCCAACTCTTCAAACTTGGGTACCCATGTCTTAACAGCATAAGCTGGGTAAACCTTAAGTTTCTTGGCTAGACTCAAATAGTTACCTTTCAACTTAGATGAGATAGACTCTAGTAAACAAGACACNGAGGGTTTTGCACCCTTCTCAAGGTATATAGCAAGATTACAAATTAATGGACTTATACTTTTTAAATCAACAATGGTCCACGCAATGACTCTCTTATGACATTTAAGGACTTCTATCAACTTAGATTCTTATGAATTTTCAATCTTAGATCAAATAACCACTGGATAAGACTCATACTCCCCTAAAAATATATATTTTAAGTCATATAGGAGGGATTTTAATTTCAGCTTTGGTGGTTTGACACTGGATGAGAGTGATTTCGTACCACTAAGGGCCAACTCTTCAAACTTGGGTACCCATGTCTTGACAGCATAAGCTGGGTAAACCTTAAGTTCCTTGGCTAGACTCAAATAGTTACCTTTCAACTTAGATGAGATAGACTCTAGTAAACAAGACACTAGTGAGTTCTCACAAAATGCATTATTCAAATGCTCCAGTGCCAAAGACTCAATAAAATTCATTCCTCTCACTTCTTTTTCCTCATCTGGGTGCTTAGCAATGTTAAAAATCTTAAGCTCAAGAGTTATATTCCCAAAAGTCAATTTCATGACCTCATTCCTGCAATTAATTAAAGAGTTCAAAGTTGTTAGGAAGGGTCAACTAAGGATGATGAGAATTTGATTCCCCGAATGCATAACTGACTGAGTTCCAAGACAATGAAGTCGACATGAAAAAAGAAGTTGTCCACCTATACAAGGACATGCTCAACAATACCCCTTGGAACTTTGGTAGACCGATCTGCGAACTGAAGTGTGATGCATGTAGGTTTGATTTCGCCCAAACCTAGTAGTTGGTAGACTAAGAGTAAGTTGACACCAGCTCCTAGATAAAGAAATGATTTCTCAATCCTAAAATTATCGATGACATATGAATGTGTGACACCCAGGGTCCTTGTATTTTAGAGGGGCTTTGTGTTTGATTATGGCATTGGCTTGTTCANATTAATTATTATAACAAAGAATAATTTGTTTATAGGAGATAAGACAAAACACAAACAGGAGTGAAGCAAAGACCGAAAGAAAAACACAAGCTGCACAACATTTAAAGATAAGAAACTAATTTTCGCTTTTGACAATGATTGACCATTTAAAGATTNAAGTGTGATGCATGTAGGTTTGATTTCGCCCAAACCTAGTAGTTGGTAGACTAAGAAAGGGAGTAAGTTGACACCAGCTCCTAGATAAAGAAATGATTTCTCAATCCTAAAATTATCGATGACATATGAATGTGTGACACCCAAGGTCCTTGTATTTTGGAGGGGCTTTGTGTTTGATTATGGCATTGGCTTGTTTAGTTAAGAAGGCCCTTTTTTGAACATTTTGACTTCTTTTGATTGTGCACAAGTCCTTTAGAATCTTGAGCAAAAGAAGGAACTTGCGTAATGGCATCCAGAAGTGAGATATTAATTTTTATGTGCTTAAAAAGCTCGTAAATATCTACATGTTTGTTCAACTTATGTGTTTTCTCAAGTCTTTGGGAAAAAGGAACAGGAATAGAACATAATGGATNTTGAGCAAAAGAAGGAACTTGCGTAATGGCATCCAGAAGTGAGATATTAATTTTTACATGCTTAAAAAGCTCGTAAATATCTACATGTTTGTTCAACTTATGTGTTTTCTCAAGTCTTTGGGAAAAAGGAACAGGAATAGGACATAGTGGATGTGGCTCCTTATTTTCCCTAGACTCAGTCTCATCTAGAGAGACTTGTGCAGGTTGCACCACTAGTGTGGTCTCAGTGAGTGGGGATGGCTTGAAAATGCTCTTGTGGAGATTCCATGGCAGAAGGGTTACCCACCTGGTATTGACCATGTGATTGTTTAGGTTGGGTAGAAAACTTGTCCTTTTCTTGTGTGATTATTGACTGGGTCAACTTCTAGNCCACTAGTGTGGTCTCAGTGAGTGGGGATGGCTTGAAAATGCTCTTGTGGAGATTCTATGGCAGAAGGGTTATCCACCTGGTATTGACCATGTGATTGTTTAGGTTGGGTAGAAAACTTGTCCTTTTCTTGTGTGATTATTGACTGGGTCAACTTCTAGATATAATTTTTAAGATACTCTAAAGATTGGGTAGTCTGGGTTTTGAATTCATTGAAAGCCTGAATGGAATAATTGTTGTAGTTCATTTGGCTTTGCATGAACTAGTTTAGTGTGTTTTCAAGACTTCTTTTGTGTGGTGGTTAGTATGGTTGATAAGCAAGAGACTCTTTAGGTGGCGGAGTTGTTGTGACCCTTATTGTGAATTTACATGAGGTTGTCCTGTGTTCCTCTAACTGAAATTCGGGTGATTCTGCCNTAGTGTGTTTTCAAGACTTCTTTTGTGTGGTGGTTAGTATGGTTGATAAGCAAGAGGCTCTTTAGGTGGCGGAGGTGGTTGTGACCCTTATTGTGAATTTACATGAGGTTGTCCTGTTTTCCTCCAACTGAAATTCGGGTGATTCTGTCATCTTGGATCGTAGGTCTCAATACAAGGGTTGAAATATGACTTGTTAAAATTGGAGATTGCATTGTTTTGTTCCAACAAAACCTCCTTACATGCGGAAATGGTAGGGCACTCCCCAAAAAGGTGTCCTAGGAAAGCACAAATCCCACACTTGTTCTGTGGGTGGTTCAATTGCAACCTAGTTTATCTTCTTCATCTCTAGGAGCTTCAAGCTTTCGAGATAAGGTGGTCATTTTGGCCCTAAGGTCATCATCCTCTTTCAAAACATATTTTTCCCTTGGGAAGTGGATGGTTTGGCTTCAATAGTGGTAGGAGAGGCTGAGACCCACTTTGGGAGCTCTTGGATATGTTATCGAAAAACTCAAATGTCTCCTCTGAAATTTTTTCCATGAATTCCACTTGAGTCATCATCTCAACAAACTAACATAGTCGAGTGGGGAGAGAATAATAGAAAAATCCTACCAAAGTCCAACTCTCAGATGTATGGTTTTGGCAAACTTGTTTAAGTACATTGGTATGGTATAAAGAGAAAACTTCCTGAAAAACTCATTGTTGTAATGCTTGCCAATTTGATATCGAATGGATTTTTAAAGAATTTAGTCATTGTTTAGCTTTGTTCTTTAAAGAGAAAGGAAAAAATTTCAACTTGGCTAGTTCAAAATTATCTTAAAATGTCCCACATACCTCATCGAATTCTTTAATATGCAAGTATGGATTTTTCGATTTGAGTCCATGAAATTGAGGTAATAATACGGTCATGCCTAATTTGTCCTCTCGGAATGAGAGCTCTCCCCCTAGCTTAGGGTTTTCCTAAGGTTTCATTCTCTTCTGTCCTTTCCTTTGCCTATACCTAAACCCTTGAGTACCCCAAAAAAGTGAGAACTATTGGCAATTCTGAGGAGGATTGCTTCATCTTCTTCTCATCATTTACTCCTCTCTCCCTATTGTTCATTCTACCTACCCACCATTTTACTTCTTTTCTTTTCTATCAACAGGATCTAACCCATTTCCCAGCGTCATTTAGTTCTTTGAAGCAGAGGTATTCAGTGGAAAGACTCAGAGATAGTTATCATCCTAACGACTGCTCACTTCCCTACCCCTTCTCTCATGTCTTACCTTCCCATCACACTCCCATATTCCACATTCTCTAAACTCTCTCCTATACGAACACTCAAACCCTTTTCCCTAACTTTCTCTCAATCTAGTTTTCTAAGCTAAGCTACGCCTGGTTTCTGTGTCATATTTACCCACTATTCATATACCCACATCCGATATACCACTGATTCATTTGATATACACTAAAACCCTCACTCTGTTGTTTTCTTTGTAGTCATTTGCTCTGTTTTTCAGGTCCTATTACCCTTCTCAAAAACCACCATCACCTTCAATTCCCATGGATAAAGACTCAGAAGCTAAATCCCACTCCACCCACCACCCACACATTTCCCTCTACTCAGATCCCTCCACCTTAAAGACGATTGAGAAGTTCTACCTCGTGATTTGTTTCTTCACTGAGACAACCCTTAATAAGAAAGGGGTTTGTAACGTGTTACAAAGTTCTTGGAAGACCTCTAAAGGGTTTTTCATCACTTATTGGGACAGAAATACCTATATGTTTATGTTCAAAGATGAGGAGGATAGAGATAAGATTCTAAACGAAGGCCCATGGTCTGTATCTAGGGCTCTACTGGTGCTGAAGATGTATCAACCACAATGTATTATAGGGGACTTCGATTTCCAATTGGCTGAGTTCTAAGTGCAAATCTGGGGGTTAACTCTTGACATGATGACAAAAAATAACTCATNTTTTCCCTAACTTTCTCTCAATCTAGTTTTCTAAGCTAAGCTACGCCTGGTTTCTGTGTCATATTTACCCATTATTCATATACCCACATCCGATATACCACTGATTCATTTGGTATACACCAAAACCCTCACTCTGTTGTTTTCTTTGTAGTCATTTGCTCTATTTTTCAGGTCCTATTACCCTTCTCAAAAACCACCATCACCTTCAATTCCCATGGATAAAGACTCAGAAGCTAAATCCCACTCCACCCACCACCCACACATTTCCCTCTACTCAGATCCCTCCACCTTAAAGACGATTGAGAAGTTCTACCTCGTGATTTGTTTCTTCACTGAGACAACCCTTAATAAGAAAGGGGTTTGTAACGTGTTACAAAGTTCTTGGAAGACCTCTAAAGGGTTTTTCATCACTTATTGGGACAGAAATACCTATATGTTTATGTTCAAAGATGAGGAGGATAGAGATAAGATTCTAAACGAAGGCCCATGGTCTGTATCTAGGGCTCTACTGGTGCTGAAGATGTATCAACCACAATGTATTATAGGGGACTTTGATTTCCAATTGGCTGAGTTCTAAGTGCAAATCTGGGGGTTAACTCTTGACATGATGACAAAAAATAACTCGTAGAGAATAGGTATGATAATATGCGAGCCAACCCAACTAGAGGAGTTCGAGAGAGAAGTCCAAATCCAGCAGATCTTTTTGAGGGTGAAATGCAGGATCAACCTGAATGAACCATTGAAAAAGAGTTTCTTCTTGACCCGAGATAACCAGGATGACATTTGGATCAAACTGAAATACGAGAGACTGTCTGACTTCTGCTACCAGTGCGGCTAGATTGGCCACTCACAAAGCCATTATAGGGATATGAGGACTTCTGGTTCCAATGGCCACTATGGGCTGGAGTTACGAGTGCAAAGCAGCCAACCTGGGGGTTTCTTCAAAGAGACATGGTCCCTAAGAGCACATAAGGAGTTGGAGAAGAAGGAAAAACTCAAAGGAAAGGCATAGGCGACCGGAGGAGATGCAGAACCGGTGAAATATAGAGGACAAGGAGAGAGCAGGAAGGCTAATGAGGAATCATTTGACACCCCTAACGATCAGTGGGGAGACGTGTTGAGGCCCCAAGCCAATAACGAGGTACGTACCATGCTAGAACAAAAAATGGATCCTAGGGACATGCACCACCTCTCTCAATGGTGCCATATTTTGGTGGGGACTAGGAATGGGACCATTCCTTCTCTTTGTCCCTGTCTAATTCCCAAGAAGGCCCAAACACTATAGTTACAGTCAAAAGAGGTTCCTATTATGTGTAGGAGCCCATCGATAGTATAGAAGCTCAGGAAATCAATGAAAGAGAGGTCCATATAATATCGGATAGTGAAGATGAGGATAGGGGTGATGATATGGAGACCTATTTCTAGAAAATGTCACTTAAAAGGAAAGCCCATTTGGAAAACGCCAGTCTGGAAACCCACCCAATGCCATGGAAAATATTCAAAGCATTTTCAGACAGTAACCCGCTCCTCACCTTTCCCTACTCTTTTTTGGCCCTCCACTGGCTATTGATATGTCCCTTGTAAACTTTGGATGGAATCATGCGGCTAGGAAATGGGCTAGGAGGAGCAAGCCCAAAAATAAGGTGAACGCTGGAGAGCCGTTGAATTTTGAACTGTACTTTGCCTACATGGAGAATGCAGAAGAACAGATGCAACAAGACCAAGAGGAAAGGAATAATGATCTTACCAAAGGAAAAGGAGAGAACAATCTCAACCAATGTATGTCAAAGTGGATTGCTCTTTCTTCCAGAAGGGTACCAGAAAAGGATGGTACCCACTCAATGCCATAGAAAAGATTCAAAGCATTTTCGGACAGTGGCCCAAGTGCTCCTCCCCTTTTCCTACACTTTTTTGGCCCTCCACTGGCTATTGATATATCCCTTGTAAACTTTGGAAGGAATCATGCAGCTAGGAAACGGGCTAGGAGAAGCAAGTCCAAAAAGAAGGTGAGGGCTGAAGAGCCGTTGAATTCTGCACTATACTTTGCCTACATGGAGAATGCAAAAGAATATATTCNAATTTTGAACTGTACTTTGCCTACATGGAGAATGCAGAAGAACAGATGCAACAAGACCAAGAGGAGAGGAATAATGATCTTACCAAAGGAAAAGGAGAGAACAATCTCAACCAATGTATGTCAAAGTGGATTGCTATNGAATCATGCGGCTAGGAAATGGGCTAGGAGGAGCAAGCCCAAAAATAAGGTGAACGCTGGAGAGCCGTTGAATTTTGAACTGTACTTTGCCTACATGGAGAATGCAGAAGAACAGATGCAACAAGACCAAGAGGAAAGGAATAATGATCTTACCAAAGGAAAAGGAGAGAACAATCTCAACCAATGTATGTCAAAGTGGATTGCTATTTCTTCCAGAAGGGTACCAGAAAAGGATGGTACCCACTCAATGCCATAGAAAAGATTCAAAGCATTTTCGGACAGTGGCCCAAGTGCTCCTCCCCTTTTCCTACCCTTTTTTGGTCCTCCACTGGCTATTGATATATCCCTTGTAAACTTTGGAAGGAATCGTGCAGCTAGGAAACGGGCTAGGTGAAGCAAGTCCAAAAAGAAGGTGAGGGCTGAAGAGCCGTTGAATTCTGCACTATACTTTGCCTTCATGGAGAATGCAAAAGAATATATTCAACAAGACCAAAAGGAGAGGAATAATGATCTTACGGAAGGGAAATGGGAGAACAATCTTAACCAATGTATGTCATAGTGGATTGCTCTTTCTTCCAAAAGGGTACCAGACAAGGATGATTCAACTAGCAGATCTGACAGGGGTGATNCAATGTATGTCATAGTGGATTGCTCTTTCTTCCAAAAGGGTACCAGACAAGGATGACTCAACTAGCAGATCTGACAGGGGTGGTGGTGGCTAAACTTAAACAATCACATGACTCATGTTGGTTCTCACTTGGAACTGTCAGGGAGTGGGACAACCCTGGATAGTCTGTAATTTGTGAGGGCTTATTAATACCCATCGTCCCTCAATCGCCTTTCTTATGGAGACTAAAAATAAGTCCCATAAGTTGGAGTGGTTGAGAAGATCGCTGAATTTTTCTTTGTTTGAGTTTGTGGATCTAGAAGGGCTTTTAGGCGGATTGGATCTGTGGTGGAGAGAGAATGTTAATATGCATATGGTTGACAAAAACAAAAACAAAAACCTGATTAATGTTAGAGGTTGTTCTCAGCAACCTCCAATGATGTGGCATTGCTTGTTTGTCTATGCTTATACAATACCCGAGAAGAGAATGAAGACTTGGGAGAGCCTGAAGAGTTTGGCTAGGTCCATTGACATCCCATGGTTAGTTGCTGGAGATTTTAATGTCATTAGAGCCTTGGGTGAAAATGAAGGTGGTTCTAACAACAATATTAGGAGAGTGGAGAAGATGCAGCAGCTGATCTCTGACTGTTGTCTGTTGGAATTGGGATTCAGTGGACCCAGGTNAAGAGAATGAAGACTTGGGAGAGCCTGAAGAGTTTGGCTAGGTCCATTGACATCCCTTGGTTAGTTGCTGGAGATTTTAATGTCATTAGAGCCTTGGGTGAAAATGAAGGTGGTTCTAACAACAATATTAAGAGAGTGGAGGAGATGCAGCAGCTGATCTCTGACTGTTGTCTGTTGGAATTGGGATTCAGTGGACCCAGGTTCACTTGGTCAATCAATAGGCCTGGTCCAGCCAATGTCCAAGAACGGCTAGATAGGGTTCTTTTCAACTCTGATTGGATTACTTGTTTTCCTTCTACACAAGTGACCCACGAGGCTAAATGGGCTCTAACCACTTCCTAATAGTGGTTAATCTAGGTCCAATAACAAAAAAGGTTCCTCACTCCTTCAGGTTCGAAAGTATGTGGCCGAAAGATCTAGAGTGTGAAGTGGTGGTCAAGAACAATTGGCGCATGAGATTTCCAGATTCTACTATTCATAATGATGTGTCAAATCTTAATCTATGCAAGGATCAACTATAAGCTTGGAGCAAAAAAAAGTTTGGAAACAATAGAAAGATCATTTCAGAGTTGGACAAGGAGTTAACATATGTCCAAATGCAAGAACCATCTGAGGAAAACTTGATTAGGTAAGCAGATCTGTGTTCCAAAATCGATGCCATCAAAAGCAGAGAAGAAAATTCCTGGATGCAATGTTCCAGAATCAACTGGTTGAAAGACGAGGATCAAAACACAAGGTTCTTCCACCTGACCACTGTNAGATTCTACTATTCATAATGATGTGTCAAATCTTAATCTATGCAAGGATCAACTATGAACTTGGAGCAAAAAAAAGTTTGGAAACAATAGAAAGATCATTTCAGAGTTGGATAAGGAGTTAACATATGTCCAAATGCAAGAACCATCTGAGGAAAACTTGATTAGGGAAGCAGATCTGTGTTCCAAAATCGATGCCATCAAAAGCAAAGAAGAAAATTCCTGGATGCAATGTTCCAGAATCAACTGGTTGAAAGACGGGGATCAAAACACAAGGTTCTTCCACCTGACCACTATNCTGCGAATCCTTCAAAGATACTGCAAGGCGTGTGGACAATCTGCTAACTACCAAAAATTAGGGATTATATTTTTCAGCAACACAATTGAGGAGCAAAAGATTTTCTATTGTCAGCTTTTGGGGAAGCCGGGCCTCCCCCACTGTGCAAAATATCTGGGAATCCCTATAGTTTGGGGAAGATCCAAGAAAGAAGTCTTTGCTTACCTACTTGAAAGAGTAGCAAAAAAACTTCAAGGATGGAAAGGTTGTTGTCTCTCCCAGGCAGGCAAGGAAGTGTTAATTAAAGCAATGATCCAGGCTATCCCTAACTATGACATGTCAGTGGTAGAATTTCCAAAAAAAATATGTTGTGACAAGTTGAACTCTTATGTAAGGAATTTTTGGTGGAAAGGGAGTAAGGATAGGAGGGGAATCTGTTGGGGGAGGTGGGACAAAATGGTAGAGGCAAAGGCTGAGGGAGGAATGAGTTTCAAGGACTTCAAACTTTTTAATATAGCCCTCTTGGCCAAGCAATGTTGGAGACTGATTCACCAGCCTGATTCCTACTGGGCTAAATTTATGAAGGCAATCTATTTTCCCAATGATGATTTGATGAAGGCGAAACGTGGAACGAGACCCTCATGGGTCTGGAGTGGCCTGCTTTATGGGAGAGAATTGCTTGAAAAAGGGCTTATGTGGCAAGTAGGAGATGGTTGTGATATCAACTTCTGGGAGGACAAATGGATTCCTCCTCTACCAAGCCAGACTATCCACCCTCCAATGCCCCAGGCCTATTCCATTTATAACGTGAAGGATGTCATTAAGATAAACCCCAGATGATGGGATATTCCTACTATGAGTAGTGGGATTTCAAGAGAGGAGATGAATGTTATTCAAACCATTCCTTTTTCAGTTAGAGGAGGAAGTGATAGAAGAATTTGGCGTCCTAGCAACAAGGGTGTATACATAATCAGATCTGGATACAGACTGGGTAGCAAGCTTGACTTGGATCAGTCGGAGGGTAGCACCTCCTTTTCCCCTCATCCCAAGTTGTGGCAGTCCATATGGAATATGAAGGTGGTCCCTAAAATCAGACACTTTTGGTGGAAAGCTTGCCTTAACATCCTAGCTACAAAGGAAAACTTGCTTAAGAGAAAGTGTGCCCCATCATTCTTGTGCCAGATTTGCATGTTGGCTCCGGAACCCACTGAGCATATGTTGTTTGAGTGTGAATGGACTAAGCGTGTGTGGTTTGGGGTGGATCTTATGTTTCAGTATGATGCTTCACCTTTTTTGTCTGTGGCTCAATGATCATCCTTACTCCTTCAGTCGATGCAGGGGACCTAGTACAGACTCGAAATGCTAGGGAAAACAGCTACTGTGGGTTGGGAAATATGAAAAGCAAGAAACTAGTGTATCTTTAATATGGAGAAGGTTAATGCTTATGCTACTGTCATTCGTGCCAAAGCTATGTGGAGTGATCAATTCAGAATCAATGAGGTTGAAACACCTGAGGAACAAAGGGGCTCTCCAGCGGCGAGGCATAAGGGTCAATCAGCATTGGCCTCTGATTTTTTTATTTTTTGTGAGGGCACTTTTAAGTCTACTTCTTCCAAGGCTGCTTGTGGGGTTATGGTCTGCAAGGAAAGTGGGGAACTCGTGTTTGGCTGCGCAAAATCTTTCCCTACTGTTTCAAGCTCTTTCTCTGAAGCTGAGGCAGTGAGGCAAGCCTGCCTTTTAGTTACTATCATGAATTACTGCCTCAACATCATCAAACTCAGCTCAAATGAAGACGTTCCCCCATGGAAAATTAGTGTAATTATTGAAGATATTAGACACTTAGCTAGGTTATATAGCCTTAGCTTCTTATGCAAGCCTAGAGCCTTCATTAAGGCGACTCACTGGGTTGCAACCACAATGTTAAAAAATTCACTCCCGTTGAATTGGTTAGGCTCTCCCCCCCTCTCCCCCGAGCTTACGGCTTTACTTTTGACTGATTGTAACCTCAATTTTCCTACGTAATGATAAAGTCCCTTTGTTTTTATTTTTTGATAAAAAAAAAGGTAATAATAGTGATTAACCATCAAAAGTGTTATTTTATTATATTTAATGATTGATCAATTGCATATTATTTGTGATTAAATGTGTTAAATTTTTTGATTTTCTAATTTGATACTTTTTCTAGTTGTTCGGTTTATTTTGTAGGTAAATTGGTTGATTTAAAGTAATAATGGATAAGGTAAGTGAAACAATCACTAGAGGAAGAATCACAATTGATAAGGATTGAAGAGTCGAGATTGAGATATGAAGATTTAAAGATATGACAGCAATTTAATCCTTATAAGAGTCCAAATTTGAAGAAAACTCATTTAAAATTGGGTTTGAAAAGTATCCTAGAAGATAATGATTTGACACGTTTTCAGTGTTTTGGTCATAACTTTTGACTCGAATATCTCATTAACTTCATTTTCGCAGGGTTGGAAAGAATACAAAATCCAAACTTGAAATCTGGACAGATTTTGTACCCGCAACCCCAAAGATTTTATGTACGAGATTTAACCTTAATATACTTCTNGTACCCGCAACCCCAAAGATTTTATGTACGAGATTTAACCTTAGTATACTTATTTTTGGAAGGGAATTCCTTCCAAGCCCACCTTATATCTTGCACCTGTACCTAAGATTTATTTTAGTATAAATAAGAGCTCTCACCTATTGAGAGGGGGGATTTGGAGGATTTGGATTATTATTTTCTTCCCATCTTTTTTTTTTCTAGTTTTTCTTCTAAGTTCTATAACTTGTTAAAGCCCAGCTAAAGTTAGGGGAAATATTTTCAATAAAGCACGGTATTTATTGTAGATTTAATATTCTTTTTAATGCATGATTTATTCTTTTAATTTAATTCTTGTCTTGTAGTAAAGTTTTTGCTTTGTATAATTTGTTGATTCGTTGTGCCACATACATCGAATGCTTAAGATTTCTTGCGANGGAATTTTTGGTGGAAAGGGAGTAAGGATAGGAGGGGAATCTGTTGGGGGAGGTGGGACAAAATGGTAGAGGCAAAGGCTGAGGGAGGAATGAGTTTCAAGGACTTCAAACTTTTTAATATAGCCCTCTTGGCCAAGCAATGTTGGAGACTGATTCACCAGCCTGATTCCTACTAGGCTAAATTTATGAAGGCAATCTATTTTCCCAATGATGATTTGATGAAGGCGAAACATGGGANAAGTAATTCTTATATTGATTTAGATAATTCATTAATCATAACTTTTGATGTTTTCATATTATCACCATTAAATATTTCGATTGGGATCACTCCTTAGTTGATTCTCAATTGAGTTCAAAAATTAGATCATTAATAATTACCGTGTGGATTTGAAAGGGTATTACCGATACTTTAGTATTTTTAATTATTGTTTTAAAACCAAATTTAATTTTTTTCAAAATAATTTTCTTTTATTTTTATTTGTGTTCTAAGTTTTTCTCAATTCTCTGTGGTTCAACCTCGGNCAGACTATCCACCCTCCAATGCCCCAGGCCTATTCCATTTATAACGTGAAGGATGTTATTCAAACCATTCCTTTTTTAGTTAGAGGGGGAAGTGATAGAAGAATTTGGCGTCCTAGCAACAAAGGTGTATACACAATCAGATCTGGATACAGACTGGGTAGCAAGCTTGACTTGGATCAGTCGGAGGCTAGCACCTCCTTTTCCCCTCATCCCAAATTGTGGCAGTCCATATGGAATATGAAGGTGGTCCCTAAAATTAGACACTTTTGGTGGAAANGCAGGGTTGGAAAGAATACAAAATCCAAACTCGAAATCTGGACAGATTTTGTACCCGCAACCCCAAAGATTTTATGTACGAGATTTAACCTTAGTATACTTATTTTTGGAAGGGAATTCCTTCCAAGCCCACCTTATATCTTGCACCTGTACCTAAGATTTATTTTAGTATAAATAAGAGCTCTCACCTATTGAGAGGGGGGATTTGGAGGATTTGGATTATTATTTTCTTCCCATCTTTTTTTTTTCTAGTTTTTCTTCTAAGTTCTATAACTTGTTAAAGCCCAGCTAAAGTTAGGGGAAATATTTTCAATAAAGCACGGTATTTATTGTAGATTTAATATTCTTTTTAATGCATGATTTATTCTTTTAATTTAATTCTTGTCTTGTAGTAAAGTTTTTGCTTTGTATAATTTGTTGATTCGTTGTGCCACGTACATCGAATGCTTAAGATTCCTTGCAANGGGCTCTCCAGCGGCGAGGCATAAGGGTCAATCAGCATTGGCCTCTGATTTTTTTAGTTTTTGTGAGGGCACTTTTAAGTCTACTTCTTCCAAGGCTACTTGTGGGGTTATGGTCTGCAAGGAAAGTGGGGAACTTGNTGAGGAGCAAAAGATTTTCTATTGTCAGCTTTTGGGGAAGCCGGGCCTCCCCCACTGTGCAAAATATTTGGGAATCCCTATAGTTTGGGGAAGATCCAAGAAAGAAGTCTTTGCTTACCTACTTGAAAGAGTAGCAAAAAAACTTCAAGGATGGAAAGGTTGTTGTCTCTCCCAGGCAGGCAAGGAAGTGTTAATTAAAGCAATGATCCAGGCTATCCCTAACTATGACATGTCAGTGGTAGAATTTCCAAAAAAAATATGTTGTGACAAGTTGAACTCTTATGTAAGGAATTTTTGGTGGAAAGGGAGTAAGGATAGGAGGGGAATCTGTTGGGGGAGGTGGGACAAAATGGTAGAGGCAAAGGCTGAGGGAGGAATGAGTTTCAAGGACTTCAAACTTTTTAATATAGCCCTCTTGGCCAAGCAATGTTGGAGACTGATTCACCAGCCTGATTCCTACTGGGCTAAATTTATGAAGGCAATCTATTTTCCCAATGATGATTTGATGAAGGCGAAACGTGGAACGAGACCCTCATGGGTCTGGAGTGGCCTGCTTTATGGGAGAGAATTGCTTGAAAAAGGGCTTATGTGGCAAGTAGGAGATGGTTGTGATATCAACTTCTGGGAGGACAAATGGATTCCTCCTCTACCAAGCCAGACTATCCACCCTCCAATGCCCCAGGCCTATTCCATTTATAACGTGAAGGATGTCATTAAGATAAACCCCAGATGATGGGATATTCCTACTATGAGTAGTGGGATTTCAAGAGAGGAGATGAATGTTATTCAAACCATTCCTTTTTCAGTTAGAGGAGGAAGTGATAGAAGAATTTGGCGTCCTAGCAACAAGGGTGTATACATAATCAGATCTGGATACAGACTGGGTAGCAAGCTTGACTTGGATCAGTCGGAGGGTAGCACCTCCTTTTCCCCTCATCCCAAGTTGTGGCAGTCCATATGGAATATGAAGGTGGTCCCTAAAATCAGACACTTTTGGTGGAAAGCTTGCCTTAACATCCTAGCTACAAAGGAAAACTTGCTTAAGAGAAAGTGTGCCCCATCATTCTTGTGCCAGATTTGCATGTTGGCTCCGGAACCCACTGAGCATATGTTGTTTGAGTGTGAATGGACTAAGCGTGTGTGGTTTGGGGTGGATCTTATGTTTCAGTATGATGCTTCACCTTTTTTGTCTGTGGCTCAATGATCATCCTTACTCCTTCAGTCGATGCAGGGGACCTAGTACAGACTCGAAATGCTAGGGAAAACAGCTACTGTGGGTTGGGAAATATGAAAAGCAAGAAACTAGTGTATCTTTAATATGGAGAAGGTTAATGCTTATGCTACTGTCATTCGTGCCAAAGCTATGTGGAGTGATCAATTCAGAATCAATGAGGTTGAAACACCTGAGGAACAAAGGGGCTCTCCAGCGGCGAGGCATAAGGGTCAATCAGCATTGGCCTCTGATTTTTTTAGTTTTTGTGAGGGCACTTTTAAGTCTACTTCTTCCAAGGCTACTTGTGGGGTTATGGTCTGCAAGGAAAGTGGGGAACTTGTGTTTGGCTGCGCAAAATCTTTCCCTACTGTTTCAAGCTCTTTCTCTGAAGCTGAGGCAGTGAGGCAAGCCTGCCTTTTAGTTACTATCATGAATTACTGCCTCAACATCATCAAACTCAGCTCAAATGAAGACGTTCCCCCATGGAAAATTAGTGTAATTATTGAAGATATTAGACACTTAGCTAGGTTATATAGCCTTAGCTTCTTATGCAAGCCTAGAGCCTTCATTAAGGCGACTCACTGGGTTGCAACCACAATGTTAAAAAATTCACTCCCGTTGAATTGGTTAGGCTCTCCCCCCCTCTCCCCCGAGCTTACGGCTTTACTTTTGACTGATTGTAACCTCAATTTTCCTACGTAATGATAAAGTCCCTTTGTTTTTATTTTTTGATAAAAAAAAAAGGTAATAATAGTGATAAACCATCAAAAGTGTTATTTTATTATATTTAATGATTGATCAATTGCATATTATTTGTGATTAAATGTGTTAAATTTCTTGATTTTTCTAATTTGATACTTTTTCTAGTTGTTCGGTTTATTTTGTAGGTAAATTGGTTGATTTAAAGTAATAATGGATAAGGTAAGTGAAACAAGCACTAGATGAAGAATCATAATTGATAAGGATTGAAGAGTCGAGATTGAGATATGAAGATTTAAAGATATGACAGCAATTTAATCCTTATAAGAGTCCAAATTAGAAGAAAACTCATTTAAAATTGGGTTTGAAAAGTATCCTAGAAGATAATTATTTGACACGTTTTCAGTGTTTTGGTCATAACTTTTGACTCGAATATCCCATTGACTTCATTTTTGCAGGGTTGGAAAGAATACAAAATCCAAACTCGAAATCTGGACAGATTTTGTACCCGCAACCCCAAAGATTTTATGTACGAGATTTAACCTTAGTATACTTATTTTTGGAAGGGAATTCCTTCCAAGCCCACCTTATATCTTGCACCTGTACCTAAGATTTATTTTAGTATAAATAAGAGCTCTCACCTATTGAGAGGGGGGATTTGGAGGATTTGGATTATTATTTTCTTCCCATCTTTTTTTTTTCTAGTTTTTCTTCTAAGTTCTATAACTTGTTAAAGCCCAGCTAAAGTTAGGGGAAATATTTTCAATAAAGCACGGTATTTATTGTAGATTTAATATTCTTTTTAATGCATGATTTATTCTTTTAATTTAATTCTTGTCTTGTAGTAAAGTTTTTGCTTTGTATAATTTGTTGATTCGTTGTGCCACATACATCGAATGCTTAAGATTTCTTGCGAGTCAAATAACTGGTTAATTAATTAATTAAAATTTCTAATAAGATAGTTGATTTATTATTTACAATAAAATAAGATTTACTTATTAAAAAGCTTGATTTATCATAGACTCCAGGCACGGTAAATGTTTGTGATCTACAAGTAAATTCTTATATTGATTTAGATAATTCATTAATTATAACTTTTGATGTTTTCATATTATCACCATTAAATATTTCGATTGGGATCACTCCTTAGTTGATTCTCAATCGAGTTCAAAAATTAGATCATTAATAATTACCGTGTGGATTTGAAAGGGTATTACCGATACTTTAGTATTTTTAATTATTGTTTTAATACAAAATTTAATTTTTTTCAAAATAATTTTCTTTTATTTTTATTTGTGTTGTAAGTTTTTCTCAATTCCTTGTGGTTCAACCTCAGACTCCCGATAAATTTATTACTTCACACAATCTAGACTTGGGTGATCAATTCTAAAGTTGTAGCAAGTTTTTAGCGACGTTGCCGAGCAGTTGTTTAAAGACAAGGAACGCACCGCCATATATTGAAATTTGCTAGATTTGAGATTCATCACAGATCCGGTAAGCTCATCCCCCATTTTTTTTTTCTCCTTTAGGTACATTTTTCATAATTTTTAATTTTTAATTTTTAGTTTTTTTTTAATGTGGTATGAAGTTTTTCATAGATGGAGGAACTGTGTGTCATTTGTGATGTGTTTGGACATTCTACTAAAGTGTGCCCTTTAATTCCAAATGCTCGACAGTTTTTAAGAGATGGGATAATTGTCTTACCTAATTCTTTTCAATCTTACCCCGACTATTGTTTTGAAACTTTTTATCCCGATTTTGGTTGGGGGAATGAACAGTATCAATTACTTATATATGTCACATCACCACAAAAGCCTCTGCAATATTCACCTTACCATGACCCACAAGAAAAGAATTTGGAAGATATTTTTAATGAATATATGAAAATCCTACTGGCTTGCAGTGCCCAAATAAGCCAAAATATTAATGATATAAAAAACATAACCAATACATTAAAAAAAGAACAAGAAGTTGAAAATAATCAATGTAATGAGAGTGATTATTTTCCTGAATTGCAAATTGTGGATGAATCCATTAATACTCTTGATAGTGAAGAATTAAGTGACATTATTATTCTACAAAAGGCTAATAAACCCAAAGGCCTTTCATTATCAATAAGTAGTAATGAGATTCACATATCTAATCTGAATGTATGAAAGTTGAGTTGTGTGTTGTAATTAATAAAGATCTATTTAATATCTCATTGTTAGAATTGCATAAAAATATATATATCTCCCTTTTCTTGCATGTTTAGAGTATATATTGGGTGTATGAGTGGATAGTATAATTAAATGAGTTACTTTGACATCATATGTTTAAGCAAGTAAAATTGAATGATCGAATATTCAAATCTAACTTTAAGCCGGATTGAGTGTGAGCTTTTATTTTTATTTGTACATAGTAGTTTGATTTTATTTTATTTTATTTTATTTTGATTTCTTTTATGTTTGTTTCAATTTGTAGTTTTTTTTCTTTTGTTGAGTTTTTATTTTTAGGTTTTTTAGAATTGTTGTAGCACCAGGTATTCCTATCCCTTTCATCTTTATTCATTATTTTTATTGAGCATTAAGTTACTTATTTTTACATTGAGGACAATGTTGAATTTAGGTTGGGGGATGTGGGTATCTTTTGTGTTGTAAAAACTCCTAATTTATGTTTTTTGTTGTAACAGTTTCTAGTTTATTTACGTTGGTAAAAATATAAAAAAAATAAAAAAAAACTTGCTACAACTTTAGAATTGATCACCCAAGTGCAGGTTGTGTAAAGTAATAAATTTCTTGAAAATCCGAGGTCAAACCACAGTGAATTGAGAAAAACTTAGAACACAAAAAAAAATTAAAAAAAAAATTTATTTTGAAAAATATTGTTATAGTTATTTTGAAATTTGGTTTTAAAACAATAATTGAAAATACTAAAGCATCGGGGATACCCTTTTAAATCCACACAGTAATTATTAATGATCCATTTTTCGAACTTAATTAAGAATCAACTGAGGAGTGATCACAATCGGAATATTTAGTGGTGATAATATGAAAACATCAAAATTTATAATTAATGATTATCTAAATCAATATAAGAATTTACTTGTATATCACAAGCATTCACCGTGTCCAAATTCTACAATAAATTAAGCTTTCTAACAAGTAATTCTTATTTTATTACAAATAATAAATCAATTATCTTATGAGAAATTGTAATTAATTAATTTAAGTATGGAATAACTAGTTATTTGACTCACATGGAGTCTCAAACATTCGATGTACATGGCACAACGAATCAAAAAATTATACAGAGCAAAATATTTACTAGAATATAAGAATTAAATTAATAGAATAAATATGTATTAAAAAGAACATTGAATCAATAATAAATATAAAGCTTCATTGAAAGTATCTCCTGTAACTTTAGTTGAACTNGACTCCCGATAAATTTATTACTTCACACAATCTAGACTTGGGTGATCAATTCTAAAGTTGTAGCAAGTTTTTAGCGACGTTGCCGAGCAGTTGTTTAAAGACAAGGAACGCACCGCCATATATTGAAATTTGCTAGATTTGAGATTCATCACAGATCCGGTAAGCTCATCCCCCATTTTTTTTTTCTCCTTTAGGTACATTTTTCATAATTTTTAATTTTTAATTTTTAGTTTTTTTTTAATGTGGTATGAAGTTTTTCATAGATGGAGGAACTGTGTGTCATTTGTGATGTGTTTGGACATTCTACTAAAGTGTGCCCTTTAATTCCAAATGCTCGACAGTTTTTAAGAGATGGGATAATTGTCTTACCTAATTCTTTTCAATCTTACCCCGACTATTGTTTTGAAACTTTTTATCCCGATTTTGGTTGGGGGAATGAACAGTATCAATTACTTATATATGTCACATCACCACAAAAGCCTCTGCAATATTCACCTTACCATGACCCACAAGAAAAGAATTTGGAAGATATTTTTAATGAATATATGAAAATCCTACTGGCTTGCAGTGCCCAAATAAGCCAAAATATTAATGATATAAAAAACATAACCAATACATTAAAAAAAGAACAAGAAGTTGAAAATAATCAATGTAATGAGAGTGATTATTTTCCTGAATTACAAATTGTGGATGAATCCATTAATACTCTTGATAGTGAAGAATTAAGTGACATTATTATTCTACAAAAGGCTAATAAACCCAAAGACCTTTCATTATCAATAAGTAGTAATGAGATTCACATATCTAATCTGAATGTATGAAAGTTGAGTTGTGTGTTGTAATTAATAAAGATCTATTTAATATCTCATTGTTAGAATTGCATAAAAATATATATATCTCCCTTTTCTTGCATGTTTAGAGTATATATTGGGTGTATGAGTGGATAGTATAATTAAATGAGTTACTTTGACATCATATGTTTAAGCAAGTAAAATTGAATGATCGAATATTCAAATCTAACTTTAAGCCGGATTGAGTGTGAGCTTTTATTTTTATTTGTACATAGTAGTTTGATTTTATTTTATTTTATTTTATTTTGATTTCTTTTATGTTTGTTTCAATTTGTAGTTTTTTTTCTTTTGTTGAGTTTTTATTTTTAGGTTTTTTAGAATTGTTGTAGCACCAGGTATTCCTATCCCTTTCATCTTTATTCATTATTTTTATTGAGCATTAAGTTACTTATTTTTACATTGAGGACAATGTTGAATTTAGGTTGGGGGATGTGGGTATCTTTTGTGTTGTAAAAACTCCTAATTTATGTTTTTTGTTGTAACAGTTTCTAGTTTATTTACGTTGGTAAAAATATAAAAAAAATAAAAAAAAACTTGCTACAACTTTAGAATTGATCACCCAAGTGCAGGTTGTGTAAAGTAATAAATTTCTTGAAAATCCGAGGTCAAACCACAGTGAATTGAGAAAAACTTAGAACACAAAAAAAAATTAAAAAAAAAATTTATTTTGAAAAATATTGTTATAGTTATTTTGAAATTTGGTTTTAAAACAATAATTGAAAATACTAAAGCATCGGGGATACCCTTTTAAATCCACACAGTAATTATTAATGATCCATTTTTCGAACTTAATTAAGAATCAACTGAGGAGTGATCACAATCGGAATATTTAGTGGTGATAATATGAAAACATCAAAATTTATAATTAATGATTATCTAAATCAATATAAGAATTTACTTGTATATCACAAGCATTCACCGTGTCCAAATTCTACAATAAATTAAGCTTTCTAACAAGTAATTCTTATTTTATTACAAATAATAAATCAATTATCTTATGAGAAATTGTAATTAATTAATTTAAGTATGGAATAACTAGTTATTTGACTCACATGGAGTCTCAAACATTCGATGTACATGGCACAACGAATCAAAAAATTATACAGAGCAAAATATTTACTAGAATATAAGAATTAAATTAATAGAATAAATATGTATTAAAAAGAACATTGAATCAATAATAAATATAAAGCTTCATTGAAAGTATCTCCTGNTTTCAATTTGTAGTTTTTTTTCTTTTGTTGAGTTTTTATTTTTAGGTTTTTTAGAATTGTTGTAGCACCAGGTATTCCTATCTCTTTCATCTTTATTCATTATTTTTATTGAGCATTAAGTTACTTATTTTTACATTGAGGACAATGTTGAATTTAGGTTGGGGGATGTGGGTATCTTTTGTGTTGTAAAAACTCCTAATTTATGTTTTTTGTTGTAACAGTTTCTAGTTTATTTACGTTGGTAAAAATATAAAAAAAATAAAAAAACTTGCTACAACTTTAGAATTGATCACCCAAGTGCAGGTTGTGTAAAGTAATAAATTCCTTGAAAATTCGAGGTCAAACCACAGTGAATTGAGAAAAACTAAGAACACAAAAAAAAATAAAAAAAAATTATTTTGAAAAATATTTTTATAGTTATTTTGAAATTTAGTTTTAAAACAATAATTGAAAATACTAAAGCATCGGGGATACCCTTTTAAATCCACACAGAAATTATTAATGATCCATTTTTTGAACTTAATTAAAANAAATACTAAAGCATCGGGGATACCCTTTTAAATCCACACAGTAATTATTAATGATCCATTTTTCGAACTTAATTAAGAATCAACTGAGGAGTGATCACAATCGGAATATTTAGTGGTGATAATATGAAAACATCAAAATTTATAATTAATGATTATCTAAATCAATATAAGAATTTACTTGTATATCACAAGCATTCACCGTGTCCAAATTCTACGATAAATTAAGCTTTCTAACAAGTAATTCTTATTTTATTACAAATAATAAATCAACTATCTTATGAGAAATTGTAATTAATTAATTTAAGTATGGAATAACTAGTTATTTGACTCACATGGAATCTCAAACATTCGATGTACGTGGTACAACGAATCAAAAAATTATACAGAGCAAAATATTTACTAGAATATAAGAATTAAATTAAAAGAATAAATATGTATTAAAAATAACATTGAATCAATAATAAATATAATGCTTCATTGAAAGTATCTCCAGNTATAAGAATTAAATTAATAGAATAAATATGTATTAAAAATAACATTGAATCAATAATAAATATAAAGCTTCATTGAAAGTATCTCCTGTAACTTTAGTTGAACTTTTAGCAAACCATAGAACTAAACAAAAAACTAGAAAAGTAAAGATGGGAAAAAAATAATAATCCAAATCCTCCAAATCCCCCCACCCCCCCCTCTCAATAGGTGAAGGATCTTATTTATAGTAAAATAAATCCTAGAAATAAAGTTGGTTTAGAAGGAATTCCTTTTCAAAAAGAAGTTTTTAAGGTTAAATCCCGTGCATAAAATCTTTGGGGTCACACGTACAAAATCTGTCTAGATTTCGAACTTGAATTTCGAATATTTAGAGGTTGATTCACAAAATTTTCGTNCCCCCTCTCAATAGGTGAAGGATCTTATTTATAGTAAAATAAATCCTAGAAATAAAGTTGGTTTAGAAGGAATTCCTTTTCAAAAAGAAGTTTTTAAGGTTAAATCCCGTGCATAAAATCTTTGGGGTCACAAGTACAAAATCTGTCTAGATTTCGAACTTGAATTTCGAATATTTAGAGGTTAATTCACGAAATTTTCATGAAATACACTTTTATAGCCTTTGGAGTCTTCTTTCCAACCCCACAAAAATAAAGTAATCAGATATCGGAGTCAAAAGGTATGATCAAAACACTAAAGACGTGTCAAATTCTTATCTTCTAGAATATTTTCCAAATCCAACTTTAAATGAGTTTTCTTCTAATTTGGACTCTTATAAGGATTAATTTGTTGTCATATCTTCAAACCTTTCTATCTTAATCTTGACTCTTCAATCCTTATAAATTGTGATTCTTCCTCTAGTGATTGTTTCACTTGTCTTATCCATTATTACTTTAAATCAACCAATTTACCTATAAAATAAACCAAACAACTAGAAAAAAAATATCAAACTAGAAAATTAAAGAATTTAACACATTTAATCACAAATAATATACAATTAATTAATCATTAAATGTAATAAAATAACATTATTGATAGTTAATCAAATAGTACTATACCCAACTTCACATTGAAGTTGGGTGCATTTGGAGGAAACACAAAACAAGAGAGGACATTATTCTATGTGGGATCTAAATACTCCCTTAGAGTTTGAATATTAGGAATATTCCTTTCTCTCTTATTATTGGTCATATTGTTATCAAAGTCTGCTATTGATCGAGGTGAAAAGGGTTCAGATTGATTCACATACCGACTGACTACTCTCGCAATTCTTGAAAGAAAGGGTCTTCCCCAGACATAAAAAGAAAAAATTATATAGAGCAAAACAAAAATATATACACAACAAATAAATGTCTTTTCACTTTTTACTTTAAAACACCATTAGTTTTCCCAACAACAACGCCAAAAACTTGACTTGATCGGAAATGTATACACCCAAGTGCAAGTTGTATTATAATCCAATTAAGTCTGGAGTCAAATCCACAGAGAACTAATGTTGGTGTTTCGAAGTCAAAAGTAATAGAGGCTAAAGAGACTGGAACCCTTGAGGTTTGAAGTTGTGGTGACGATAGAATTTTTTAGACAAAATATAAGATTCTCTTAAATGGAAATAAAAATCACCCTTTGGCNGTGCAAGTTGTATTATAATCCAATTAAGTCTGGAGTCAAATCCA
This sequence comes from Ilex paraguariensis, assembly GCA_963454935.2. Classification (NCBI taxonomy): domain Eukaryota; kingdom Viridiplantae; phylum Streptophyta; class Magnoliopsida; order Aquifoliales; family Aquifoliaceae; genus Ilex; species Ilex paraguariensis. Next base: position 6,566,661 of record CAUOFW020000001.1, read on the forward strand.
TAGAGAACTAATGTTGGTGTTTCGAAGTCAAAAGTAATAGAGGCCAAAGAGACTGGAACCCTTGAGGTTTGAAGTTGTGATGACGATAGAATTTTTTAGACAAAATATAAGATTCTCTTAAATGGAAATAAAAATCACCCTTTGACTTTTGGATCCGGACATATACTTATTCATCCGGTTGTTATATTTGTGTCTTGTAGATTACTCAATTAACCCATAAGTCAATAGAAGGTTAATTGGAGGATAAACATGGAATGTGTTAATTAGGAGCATGACTCCGATGTCTCTGTAGAAAATTACAAGAATTGTTTATGCCAAAACTTAACCCNAAGATTCTCTTAAATGGAAATAAAAATCACCCTTTGACTTTTGGATCCGGACATATACTTATTCATCCGGTTGTTATATTTGTGTCTTGTAGATTACTCAATTAACCCATAAGTCAATAGAAGGTTAATTGGAGGATAAACATGGAATGTGTTAATTAGGAGCATGACTCCGATGTCTCTATAGAAAATTACAATAATTGTTTATGCCAAAACTTAACTCGTCTATAAACAAGTAAGTAGTTCTACAAATCATCCAACAACTGTTAAATTATCTCATCATTAGTCAAAGTATAATATAAATGAATATTAAAAGATTTTCATGAAGATCTAGCTTGGGTACTTTTAGGGAATCAATGAAATCACATATGTCAAGACTTAACTTATCTATAGGTAATCCATAANCTTAACTCGTCTATAAACAAGTAAGTAGTTCTACAAATCATCCAACAACTGTTAAATTATCTCATCATTAGTCAAAGTATAATATAAATGAATATTAAAAGATTTTCATGAAGATCTAGCTTGGGTACTTTTAGGTAATCAATGAAATCACATATGTCAAGACTTAACTTATCTATAGGTAATCCATGATTGTACAAAGCACTTTAGCTTTACTAGATGCATTCAATCATTCAATAAAGAACAGAAAGATAAAACATTAAGCATAAATGAAGTCTGCAAATATAACTTTTGAACAATAATTTACATGTTCATCACCTCTTACTAAAGAGTAAATGAGAAACTACTCACTCTTCATGGCTTTGAGTAAGCTAGAAAATTGAGTGAATCTCATCTATCCAATTAGAGGAGCTTAGAATTACAAGTTAAATATTACCAAAAATGATGTGCTTATCTCTGACAAACAATGAGTGAAACTAACCACTCTTCAAAGCCATAAGAGAGCTAGAAAAGTGAGAGAAGTTCACTCCTATAAGTAAAGGAGAAAGCTTTACAATGGAATCTAATGAAACTAATACTAAAAGTAGAAGAAAACTAGTTACTTTTGGAGGGATATTTCCATTTCAAAAAAGGTTGTTCTGAAGCAATGGACAAGGGATGGTATTTATAGGCAAAGGAGGAAGGTAAATAACAGACTTAGGTGCTTAAAGTCCAAGCTTAGGCTAGAAAATTCAAATAGAAATCCAATTTGCAATGGTTCTATCTTGGATTGGCATTCAAACGTGATCTACCGTTCAAGCATGATGACTTTTCTCTTTGAAGTGAGTTCGAACGTTAATGGAGTTCTGATGTTGTCATTAATGTAGCCATGACACCAGCAGTCAATAGCCACATGTCAGCTCCCTGGCAGTTCCTTGGAGATCTTATCTGATTTCAATGTCGTGTTCGCACGTGTACTTGCGTTCGAACATGGGAAGAAAGTCCACTTTGGCATATAGCTTATTTCTCCTTCCTTGAGTTCTCCTTTTTGCTTCCAAAACACATTTGTAATGCTTGGAAATGTGACATCATTGCCCTGTGCAACCCTTGTACTTCATTTATCCTAAATATCGCCACTTAAACACAATTAAAAGCATAATCAGTCTTATAAAGGCATGATAAAATGTAACTTTTAACTGTGAATCACAATCCTTTATGGCCCATATCAGACATACTTGGGCTCTTTAGATCAAGGAGCAACCAAGGAAAAGTTGTTTTAAAAATGACTCCTATAAGGTTATTATCCTTCTAGAAGTCAAAGGGGTAAAGCCATTAAAGAAGATAAAGCTATGGTTTAGNTCAAGGAGAAACCAAGGAAAAGTTGTTTTAAAAATGACTCCTATAAGGTTATTATCCTTCTAGAAGTCAAAGGGGTAAAGCCATTAAAGAAGATAAAGCTATGGTTTAGCAAAAGGACTTTCATTCCAAGGAAGATACAGAGTGTACATTCAAAAAAAAAAAAGGATGGTTAGAGCTCAGCCACATTAGGAGAGGTAGAAGACAAAGTTGATCCTCTAGGCCTCTTTTTTAATGATGATGACCCTTCTTCCCTGTTCCTCTTGTAGATATCAGGATCCTACATTATTGACTCTCTGTTGTCATCTGGATCCGTTGCTAGCCCTCCATTGTTATTAGGGATCTCCTCCACCTCTATCCCGAGCTCTTCATCCAGGCCAAGAGCCACTACTGGCACCCCATCATTACTAGTGATCTCAGTTATAGTGGGAACAAGACTCAGGTGGAAGAAAACAAGTCTCTCAGGAATAATCAAGCTCCTAAGAGGCCTTGGACTGCCATATGCAATGCCAATAATCCTTGTCAGTTCGAACGGGCTCAATGGAGGTGTCTCCACTAGAAAAGTTGACATGTTATAAGCAGAAAGAAAAACCAATTTCACATAAAGAAATGATATGGATTCTTTTACTCACTCATGTTGGTAAGGGGTACCCCAAAGCCAGGGAACACAAAGAAGGCTATGTTTGGTAACTGTTTTTATCCTGTGTTTTGTGTTTTTGTTTTCAATTTTTGTCAAAAATAAAAACAAAAATATGTTTGGTAACTGTGTTTGATTTTATTTTGTTTTCATTGTATTGGTGACAAAGACAAAAAAATGGGAACAAAAAATTTTTGTTCCAGGAAACACACGAAATANACTGTGTTTGATTTTATTTTGTTTTCATTGTATTGGTGACAAAGACAAAAAAATGGGAACAAAAAATTTTTGTTCCAGGAAACACACGAAATAGAAACATGCACTAAAAATTATTAATGAGATCCGGGTTTCAAACTCCCTTAGAAAAAAAAATAGTCTTTTTCATGAACCTATTTAAACCCACCTCATTCCTCTCTCCTCTCCATCGCTACATGACTCTCTCTATTCACTTCTCTCCATCGCTGCCTCACTTTCTCCATTTTCTCACCATCGCCGACAGATCTCCTCTCCTCTCTCTCACCGACGGAGGTAAGCCCCTTCTCTTTCTCCCTCTCTCATCTCATCTCATCGCTCTCTCTTTATATATATACATGCATATCTATGTATATATATGTATATATACATAGATCTTCATTTATATACATGGATCTGTGCATATATATGCATTGATCTATGTGTCTTGCATGTGTTTTCTGTGTGATTGGTGTGTGTGTGTGTGTGTGATCCATATGACCCAACTTTTTCTTACTTTTAAGTTCTTCATATGACCTAGAAAAAAAAATTAAGAGAGAGAGAGAACTTAACCCATAGTTTGAATAACTGGTCCTAAAGCAATAAGTTGTACCAACTATATAACAGAATGCAACAACTCTTCTAAATTTCTTCTTGACTAATTTTGGTAGTTTGTAACAACTGAAGTTGAAATCAACGTGGTGCCTAACTCAAATTGACCCAGTAAACTAAGAAAATTTCCCTTGTAATAATATATTTTAGAGATTAAGCTAGCTTCTAGAATCATTTAGTTTGTTTTAGGCACCAGAATACTTTTTTTTAGTTTGTTTCTTTTTATTTATTTACAAAAAATAAGCTAAATTATAGTTAAGGGAAATAGAGAAAAGAGTCATTATGCAGAGCTGACAAAACTCGACCTAAAATCATGTATAAAAGTAGATAAATTTTTAATCATTGAGATAAACCCACTTTTCTCATGTTAATTTGTTTGAACCAATCTTAGCTCGACCTAAAATAGAATTTTGGTCTTTGTTGTTTGTTGTTTCTGTGTTAAGCTTGCTGGTTTCTTTTTGATCATTTTACAATATGAAACTACAATGTATTCTTTTGCTATGGGATCTTCTATTCTTTAATTTCAGAGGATCAACCATCCCTTTGGAAAGAATTGTGTATGTGAATCTTGATACAACTGAAATCTGTAGTCAAGCATTGGTTTATTGTTATTCAATCACAATCTCTACTAATAATTGGATGATTCAGATTGATGATTTGCAATTGGTGCAGATAACTTTTTTGTTGTGCTAAGAGGATGCTCTGTTATGAGGATACTGCAGTATTTGTTACAGACTGTGAGCTGGTGCTTTTTGGTTAAAGATTTGCAGCTGGGCAGCAACTGTACAGGCAATACACTGTTCTCTGTTTTCTGTTTTGCTGGCAATCTTAGCAGTCTATTGTAGTTCCTGATCTTTGACTGTTAGTTTCATGGCTTTTGCTGGGATGGTTCTAGAATATGGTTGTTGGGTTGATAATGATGAGAGTGGTTGTGGTCTTTTTGATGGGTTACTAGACTGGGTTTTCTGCTTTGTTTCAATAGATTTCTGCTATTCTGGCATTTTTNGCATTGATCTATGTGTCTTGCATGTGTTTTCTGTGTGATTGGTGTGTGTGTGTGTGTGTGATCCATATGACCCAACTTTTTCTTACTTTTAAGTTCTTCATATGACCTAGANAATAGATTTCTGCTATTCTGGCATTTTTCTGCTGTGAGTTGAGCTGAGAGCTTTGGTGAAATAACTGAGCTATAGGATCATAGCATAGTAAGGAGATGTTGGTTTAGCAACTAGAGGAAAGCAGTTCTAGACTTTGGGTTATGTCAACAGGCAGGTTATGGTTGCTTAGACCATAGATTTGGATAGCTGGCAGTTGGACTGTTTTGATTAGTTTTTGGTTTTAATCATTTTTGAAGGATTAAAGCCAACTCCTTTTTAATTAGANGATTTGGATAGCTGGCAGTTGGACTGTTTTGATTAGTTTTTGGTTTTAATCATTTTTGAAGGATTAAAGCCAACTCCTTTGTAATTAGAATTTTTGAATTCTTTTGCTTCTTGTAACTCCTTTGTAATATATGGTTGTAAATCATTTTTCATGAAATAAAGTGTTGATTTGTTTGAAAACAAAAAATGAGATATTATAAAACATATTTAGAATAAAATTTGAGATAGTTTCCAAACAGGTTTTCTGTATTTATTCTCATAATTTGATAGATAAAAATGACTACCAAACATGTTTTCTGTTTAGTATTTACCACAAAATAGAGACAATTTTTTGTCTCTGTTTTTGATTTTTTGAAGACGCAAAAATAAAAACGTTACCAAACGACCCTACAGCTCCCTTAAACTATCAGGCGTCCTTTGAGACAAGGAATAAACTACTCTCCCAACTAGCAGGGTGAGTAAGAAGGTCAGAAATTAGTTTAGGCACCCTGTCTCTTCTGAANAGGCGTCCTTTGAGACAAGGAATAAACTACTCTCCCAACTAGCAGGGTGAGTAAGATGGTCAAAAATTAGTTTAGGCACCCTGTCTCTTCTGAAAAATCGGTAGAAGCCATAATAGGCAAGAGCCAAATGAAAAGGCTGATAAAATCGAACTCATTAAGAGAGTCCCCTTATCCATTTAGACTCCAGAAAGCCATAATACTGACCAAGATGCACCATCCCTCAATTGAGAGTTGGGTAGGGCATAAGTTTAAGAGGCGGAGTGCTTCCCTAATATATTTAGGCATCAGGAAACAAAGTCCACCCTCAAAGATGGACACATAAAAGTAGACTTCATTGGGCAAAAATGAATTAGATGTTTAGTTACAGAAAGAAACCCCCTAAGATGCACAAAGTTAGGAACCAGCAGAGGTATTCCTGCAAGAGAAGTCGAGGACCAAAGGAATGTTAGTAGTCAAATTTCCAATGATAAAGTCAAAAAATAATGAGTGAAAGATATGAAATTTAGCTAATAGTGATTCACCTACTTAGATGATGTCTAGTATAGCCTTTTTATAGGTCAAAAGATTGGACCGTTGGAAGATCCTTAATTGCTATTTGAATAGAGTGGCACCAATAGTAGAACATAAGATGGCGTNTCTAGTATAGCCTTTTTATAGGTCAAAAGATTGGACCGTTGGAAGATCCTTAATTGTTATTTGAATAGAGTGGCACCAATAGTAGAGCATAAGATGGCATNAGCCATAAGAGAGCTAGAAAAGTGAGAGAAGTTCACTCCTATAAGTAAAGGAGAAAGCTTTACAATGGAATCTAATGAAACTAATACTAAAAGTAGAAGAAAACTAGTTACTTTTGGAGGGATATTTCCACTTCAAAAAAGGTTGTTCTGAAGCAATGGCCAAGGGATGGTATTTATAGGCAAAGGAGGAAGGTAAATAACAGACTTAGGTGCTTAAAGTCCAAGCTTAGGCTAGAAAATTCAAATAGAAATCCAATTTGCAATGGTTCTATNTGAGATGCTCACGAGCAAAGTGTCGAGGGCTATTATGAGCCATGGAGCTCATCCTCTAAGCAGCNCCTTTAATGTGGATATCTCAACTGTTTTGAATTAGTCAAGGCGTACAGAGCTGAGATGCTCACGAGCAAAGTGTCGAGGGCTATTATGAGCCATGGAGCTCATCCTCCAAGCAGCAGAGCTCNTAATGTGGATATCTCAACTGTTTTGAATTAGTCAAGGCGTACAGAGCTGAGATGCTCACGAGCAAAGTGTCGAGGGCTATTATGAGCCATGGAGCTCATCCTCTAAGCAGCATGTGCTGAGCTCGTGCCTAATTTATCATTATCATTTGTCCTTTAATTCAAACTAGTGAGTTGCATGTGCCATGAATTTAATGCATTTGTTCGTTAGTGCCTAAGAGAGCAGGAACAGTAGTTGTTCTTACGCAATCGTCAGAGAGCCGTTGTGGGGTTTGTGTATAAAACCTTCTTTCCCTCTACTAACTAGAACGTCTTTGAGAGCTCTAAAAAGTCTAGTACGCCCTTCCTTCTTCACCTATTTCTTTTTGTCTTTCTATTTCATTATAACTCCTCATCCTTGAGCATATAGGCTGGAGTCATATCTTTCAATTTCATTTTTATTGCTTTTGATTTCTTCAGTGGAAGAATTTTAATCTTGATCATCTTGAATACTTAGTGGATAGGTCTATTCAAGCTCAACTTGAATATGTTCTTGATTTCCACCTTTCTTTGATTTTAAATAGTCCCAATTGTCCCTTTCCACTAAATTTATCCATCAATCACCGCATTTTTCATATTATGGCGATCGATTTTGAGCACACACCTTCTAAAAGTATTTTGGCGTTAGTGACTTAGACAGATATGGCCAACGAGGACTTTGACTCCATTCTAGAGATTGACTCTTTTTCTCTCAAGGTCATTGGAGGCGAGAACTATCGTAGTTGCCTTAATGAGGACGCCCTTCAAGAAATTATTATGCTTGATAACATCAAGGACACAAACGTAAATAGTCATAATGGAGATATAATTCTTATAAGGAAAAAAAAAGAATTTGATTCTCCTTAGTCATATCAATCAAACAAATTTTGATCTAAATTAGAATCATGTCCTGTATATCATATTTTAAAATTTTGGATTCACATTCCTTAAAATGTAATACGATTGTTATCTGATCAAAAGTATACATGAATGTCAAATGTATGATACTTAAGTTAACCCAAAAGGGTGATTTTGATTGAATCTATTATAATCTCAATTTTAATGAATTGATATGAATTGTAAAAATAAAATTAATTTGATACTAAAATAACATACAAATATTCAAAATACATTCAGATTCGAAGCACTCCAAATCCAATCTATTAACAAATCTAGTTATTATTCTGATTTCTTCCAGGATATACTTAGAAAAGTCAGAGGGCGACATGAAATGGCCGATCCATTGACCTACCAATTGTTCGATGTATCATGGCAATCCACCATGACCCAAGGTTATTTATTAGGATTATGTAACATTCTTCGTAAGACAAGTATACATGGTAAGTGAAACTCGTGTNTCAAGCTCAACTTGAATATGTTCTTGATTTCCACCTTTCTTTGATTTTAAATAGTCTCATTTGTCCCTTTCCACTAAATTTATCCATCAATCACCGCATTTTTCATATTATGGCGATCGATTTTGAGCACACACCTTCTAAAAGTATTTTGGCGTTAGTGACTTAGACAGATATGGCCAACGAGGACTTTGACTCCATTCTAGAGATTGACTCTTTTTCTCTCAAGGTCATTGGAGGCGAGAACTATCGTAGTTGCCTTAATGAGGACGCCCTTCAAGAAATTATTATGCTTGATAACATCAAGGACACAAACGTAAATAGTCATAATGGAGATATAATTCTTATAAGGAAAAAAAAAGAATTTGATTCTCCTTAGTCATATCAATCAAACAAATTTTGATCTAAATTAGAATCATGTCCTGTATATCATATTTTAAAATTTTGGATTCACATTCCTTAAAATGTAATACGATTGTTATCTGATCAAAAGTATACATGAATGTCAAATGTATGATACTTAAGTTAACCCAAAAGGGTGATTTTGATTGAATCTATTATAATCTCAATTTTAATGAATTGATATGAATTGTAAAAATAAAATTAATTTGATACTAAAATAACATACAAATATTCAAAATACATTCAGATTCGAAGCACTCCAAATCCAATCTATTAACAAATCTAGTTATTATTCTGATTTCTTCCAGGATATACTTAGAAAAGTCAGAGGGCGACATGAAATGGCCGATCCATTGACCTACCAATTGTTCGATGTATCATGGCAATCCACCATGACCCAAGGTTATTTATTAGGATTATGTAACATTCTTCGTAAGACAAGTATACATGGTAAGTGAAACTCGTGTTTTTTTTCCCCGGATTTTTTTTCAATTTGATTATTTAAAAATGTTAGAATAATTGAATATTTATTCTTGATAGTAGTATATCGAATCATGCAAAACAAAAAAAAATGTTCATGCTGATAAAGTCTTTAATTGAACAAACTTATTTTTTTAAATTCCCAAATAGCGCCTCCCCTGTGCCCTCCATCGAAGCATTGGTATGGGGTCTTGCCTTCAATTAATTAGCGAGAAATTGATAGACAGTACAGGAAAGAGAAAATTTTTTGATTTTTACATGATAATGCAAAAATTATTAGAAACTAAATTCTTGGGCCTACAAAATTTTCTAGTAACATGTAGTTTTTGTTTCATGCAAATTGTGGAGGGAAAAAATAATTTTTTTCTTAGGAAAGTTAAACAAACAGATCTAGTTTCTCACTTTACCCATGTTTTCTTCCACGTTGGTCATTATTTATTGAATATAAATCTCTCTAATATAGGTAAAGATAATATTGATATTTATACAAATTTTCTTGTAACTTTCCTACTTTTGAAACTATAGAAAGAAATTTTTTAAAAATTTTCTTGTACATATTTCATGCTTGATGGGCCAAGTCCAAGAGCCCAACTCATGTTATAAACCCAGTTCAAGTTTATAGTCCGACTCCAAGAGATCCAGCAAATCCAGTCTAGTGTGATCAACCCGGTCAAACTCATCAGCTCAAGGAGCTAAGGGAGCAAGTAAGGTCATCCAAAGCTTTATCCTCGCCGCCTTGCAGATAGTCAACACCCCACCTCATCCTTTGATCGAATCTCCTGGAGAACACGTAACTACCTCGCAAATTGAGAAGAGCTCGCTAGATCCAACAAACAAGCCAACCAACTAATATCTCACCCAAATCTATTGAGAGGGCGACTATAAATTGTAAGTCCCTCCAATACTTGGGGAAAATGACACTCTGTTGAGAACGACTCTCTCCTCTCCCACTCAGCTTGTAACTCTTGGCTCTCCCTGCACACTTGAGTTAATAAAATACCGGTGACCCTTGCTATTCAAAGTGGATGTAGGTCACCTTGACCGAACCACTATAATTCTTGTCTTCTTTGTTTAATGATTAATCACTAGATTTATTATTGATAGTTGACAGGTGGTGTGCAAACTCAATTTGTGCATCATCAGTTTAGCGCCGTCTGTGGGAATCGACAAAAACTCTCACTTTCGAACACTTCATTTGCTGAACCAATGGTGATCACTACCAAATCCATGAATCAGCCTGAAGATAACCCCCCCACCACGAGAGGAGGAGGTTGCTCCTCCACCAAGCAATCTTGCCCCAAATACGTAACAGATGCTCGAAAAGACCTCCACCTCCTTTTCCAGCTCCTGCTTTCCATGGTGGAGACCCTCATTTCTAAGAGGATGAGGGTGAGAACCAGAGCATAGAAGTCATTTCCAAGATAATTCCAAAAGAGCTCTCAACCACTAGGATGAAAAAATAAAAGAGGTGCAAAATCAACTAGGAGACATCTTCAATGCTATAAAAGCACAAGAACCCGAGACAGTGGACTACCTTTTTAGGCAAACCGACACACCCTTCATGCTTGATGTGGCGAACTACCCGCTTCCCTAGAAGTTCAAAATGTCATCCGTTCGAAACCTACAAAACCTTAATGCAACTACACAGCGTCCTAGACGAAAATTATGTATAGGGTATTCCTAACTACCTTGAAGGGATTAGCGCGACAATGGTTCGCCAAACTCACCTTGGCCTCCATATCCTCCTTCATCGAACTGAGTAGATCTTTCATGACATAGTTCATTGGTGGGCGCCGCCTGCAGAAGCCTACCACCCATCTGCTCAGCATAAACCAATATTGAGATGAGAGTCTAAGAAATTACCTCACTCGTTTCAACGAGGAGGTCCTCCAAATTGAGGAGCCCAATGACAAAGTCACAATGACTACCTTCCTGAGAGGCCTCTGCACATCGAGTTTCTTCTTTTCAGTAACGAAGTGACCACCAAAGAGCGTGCCATANCCAAATTGAGGAGCCCAATGACAAAGTCACAATGACTACCTTCCTGAGAGGCCTCTGCACATCGAGTTTCTTCTTTTCAGTAACGAAGCGACCACCAAAGAGCATGCCAGAACTATTGACAAAAGCTCAAAAATATACGAATGCTAAGGAAATCAATAGGTCTTGCCGAGGTGAATCATCTCTCGAATCGCCAAAAGCTTGACCTGCCTCTGAACTGTTCTCAAATAAGCAGTCAATCTCCAGCTTAGCAGTTTTCTCGCGGATCGCCAAAAAAGTTTGGCCTCTGCACTATTCTCAAATAGGTAGTCTATCTCTAGCTTAGTGGCTCTCGCTGGTCGCCAAAAAAGCTTGGCCTCTCCATTGTTCTCAAAAAGGCAGCCTATACCTCAAGCTTAAAGACTCTCTCATGGGCCGCCAAAAGCTCGGTCTCAAAAGGTGTAGCTCTCTAACGAACAGTCCTCAAACTCTGTCTTTACTCACGCGCAAGTAGCCTAGTTCTCTCTCTCTAGGTAATTATGTTAGATATTTTAATATTTGAAATAACATTATTTTTGTCATCTCTAGTCAGGCTATTGAAACTCGGGTCGTCTGCAACCCGAGGGACTACATTAAAATTGAATGTCAACAATCGGATCTCATCTTTTTGTGTCCATCTTAGCTCGATGACATAGCACAGTCAGAGGAATATGGTAAANTTTTAATATTTGAAATAACATTATTTTTGTCATCTCTAGTCAGGCTATTGAAACTCAGGTCGTCTGCAACCCGAGGGACTACATTAAAATTGAATGTCAACAATCGGACCTCATCTTTTTGTGTCCATCTCAGCTCGATGACACAGCACAGTCAGAGGAATATGGTAGACAGAGACAATCCGTAAAATATCGGTGTCTGTATTTAAATTGCTAGAGATAGTACTTACTTTACACCCATCATCATCGAAAGCTACCTTCCCTCAGTGCTTTTTGGCACGATGACGTGAAACTTTGTCCAAGATACTGCTATAAAGGTCTTGAGGAATTTGATTTTGAGAAGTTATACTCGTAGGAGTCGGATCATCACCACCAAAAGTTTTTGGCGTACTCTGCCTTTTGACTTCAGAACCAAACTCGCACAAGGCAGCCCCAAGCTCGCCCAAGGCACCCAATGCAACTCCAAGCTTGCCCAAAGCGCCCAAGGCATCCCTGGGTCACCCAAGGCAGCCCCAGACTTTCCCAGAACACTGCTTGCTCACCCAAAACGGGCACTTAGCTGCCTGCTCAAAATTTTGACCGTAATTTTTGCCCATTTACTACAAATGGGGGCCCATAATATATCAAATTGAAGCTCTCGGCGAGCCTTACAAGACATGCAACCTTAGGCTATAAATTGACGCTGTAAAAAGTCCAAAAAAAGCCAAGAAACAGATGTTTTGGCCTTTTAAAGTTTACAAAAAATCAACTCCTTGCTCACCCAAGATACTCCCTGCTCACTCAGATCAGTGCCTGCTCGCCCAAATCGCTCACCTAACTCCCTCCTCGAAATTTTGACCATAAATTTTGCTTTGTAGCTCCAAACAGGGGCTTATTATATATCTTGAAAAGAAGGGCATTCGATTAAGTTTGAATTTTTGGCTGACTGGCGTAACTGAAAAAATTTCGAGAGGCCAAAACATCTATTTTTAGGCCTTTTTTTTTACTTTCAATAGCATCAATCACAACTAAAAGATGTGCGTCTTGTAGGCTCACCAAGAGCTTCGATTTGATACAGGGCATTGGGGGGCAAATGATGGGTTAAGCCCAAGGGCCCAACTCATGTTATAAACCCAGTTCAAGTTTATAGTCCGACTCCAAGAGATACAGCAAATCTAGCCAAGTGTAGTCAACCCGGTCAAGCTCATCAGCTCAAGGAACTAAGGGAGCAAGCAAGGTCAATCAAAGCCTTATCCTTGCCGCCTTGGAGATGGTCAACACCCCACCTCATCCTTTCACCGAATCTCATAGAAAGCACGTAACTGCCTTGCACGTTGAGAAGAGCTCGCCAAATCCAATAGATTAGCTAACTACTTACTAATATCTCACCCAAATCTGCTGAGGGGACGACTATAAATTGTAAGCACTACCAACACATGGGGAAGATGACGCTCTGTTGAGCACGACTCTCTCCTCTCCCACTCAACTTGTAACTCTTGGCTCTCTCTGCACACTTGAGTTAATAAAATACCGGCAAACTTGCTATTCAAAGTGGACGTAAGTCACATTAACCGTACCACTATAATTCTTGTCTTCTTTCTTTACTGACTAATCATTGCATTTATTATTGATACTTGACATGTGGTGTGCAAACCCAATTTGTACATTATCAATGCTAACTAAATACATGAAAGGAAATATATTTTCTTTTCTTTTTTCTTTCTTTCACTTCACTTTTTATTATTTTTACTTTCTAGCATTATTTTTTTCCTAATCAAACGGACTTCAAAACAAATACATTATTCATCTGGCCTCAATAAAATTGGATCTAGATCCCTCTAACACTTTTTTCCCAATATTTTTCTTCTTAACAAATCATTAGGGACAATCGTGCCTGAAGGCACGATGCAACGTAAACTAATCGGTTAATTTGAAAAAAAAATTACTTTAATTATAGATTTTTTAAAGAGATGTTAGTAATCGTTGGATGAATTTTTTTGAAAATATTGGATAGACTTATTGAAGTCTGCCATATTTTTTATTATAGATTATATATTTATTATTAATGAGTGAAGGATTTACATAAATTCAATGAATTTNACAGAGACAATCCGTAAAATATCGGTGTCTGTATTTAAATTGCTAGAGATAGTACTTACTTTACACCCATCATCATCGAAAGCTACCTTCCCTCAATGCTTTTTGGCACGATGACGTGAAACTTTGTCCAAGATACTGCTATAAAGGTCTTGAGGAATTTGATTTTGAGAAGTTATACTCGTAGGAGTCGGATCATCACCACCAAAAGTTTTTGGCGTACTCTGCCTTTTGACTTCAGAACCAAACTCGCACAAGGCAGCCCCAAGCTCGCCCAAGGCACCCAATGCAACTCCAAGCTTGCCCAAAGCGCCCAAGGCATCCCTGGGTCACCCAAGGCAGCCCCAGACTTTCCCAGAACACTGCTTGCTCACCCAAAACGGGCACTTAGCTGCCTGCTCAAAATTTTGACCGTAATTTTTGCCCATTTACTACAAATGGGGGCCCATAATATATCAAATTGAAGCTCTCGGCGAGCCTTACAAGACATGCAACCTTAGGCTATAAATTGACGCTGTAAAAAGTCCAAAAAAAGCCAAGAAACAGATGTTTTGGCCTTTTAAAGTTTACAAAAAATCAACTCCTTGCTCACCCAAGATACTCCCTGCTCACTCAGATCAGTGCCTGCTCGCCCAAATCGCTCACCTAACTCCCTCCTCGAAATTTTGACCATAAATTTTGCTTTGTAGCTCCAAACAGGGGCTTATTATATATCTTGAAAAGAAGGGCATTCGATTAAGTTTGAATTTTTGGCTGACTGGCGTAACTGAAAAAATTTCGAGAGGCCAAAACATCTATTTTTAGGCCTTTTTTTTTACTTTCAATAGCATCAATCACAACTAAAAGATGTGCGTCTTGTAGGCTCACCAAGAGCTTCGATTTGATACAGGGCATTGGGGGGCAAATGATGGGTTAAGCCCAAGGGCCCAACTCATGTTATAAACCCAGTTCAAGTTTATAGTCCGACTCCAAGAGATACAGCAAATCTAGCCAAGTGTAGTCAACCCGGTCAAGCTCATCAGCTCAAGGAACTAAGGGAGCAAGCAAGGTCAATCAAAGCCTTATCCTTGCCGCCTTGGAGATGGTCAACACCCCACCTCATCCTTTCACCGAATCTCATAGAAAGCACGTAACTGCCTTGCACGTTGAGAAGAGCTCGCCAAATCCAATAGATTAGCTAACTACTTACTAATATCTCACCCAAATCTGCTGAGGGGACGACTATAAATTGTAAGCACTACCAACACATGGGGAAGATGACGCTCTGTTGAGCACAACTCTCTCCTCTCCCACTCAACTTGTAACTCTTGGCTCTCTCTGCACACTTGAGTTAATAAAATACCGGTGACCCTTGCTATTCAAAGTGGATGTAGGTCACCTTGATCGAACCACTATAATTCTTGTCTTCTTTGTTTAATGATTAATCACTAGATTTATTATTGATAGTTGACAGGTGGTGTGCAAACTCAATTTGTGCATCATCAGTTTAGCGCCGTCTGTGGGAATCGACAAAAACTCTCACTTTCGAACACTTCATTTGCTGAACCAATGGTGATCACTACCAGATCCATGAATCAGCCTGAAGATAACCCCCC